>JBBEOF010000120.1:0-12542 GCA_037576055.1 Fusarium sp. M6JPR69
CGGTCAACATGGTTCATCTCGTCGTTATAAGCAGCAGCCACTGTCGGTATGTTGATCATCTTGACAGCCTCGTCACCAAAAAAACGGCGTATCGGCTTGGCTTCTGACTTCTTAGACGACGGCTTCTTCCTCTGTCGGACGACACGCTCATCGTCGGCACTAGTGAACACAGTGGTCAAAAATAACACAAGCTTATTGTCTTTCCAAGCGATTTGGTTGACCTAGGGTCACAGCACGAAGACGAATTAGTAAGGATTTCTCAGTGAAAAGTGTCTGAAGTCAGTCGACGGTACCTGGTTGACAGGGGTTGGTATCGCCTTGACCGTATTGAATTCGTACATTTTTTGACCTTGCCGTCGTTATTCTTATCATCCACTAGTTCCTGGTTGATGCCGCTATTCGTGCGAGCCGTGCTGTGGCCCCGAGGCCGTGGTTGCGGATGTTGCGGAAGCGGGGAGACGACGAGAAGAGGTTATCCACAAAGACGTGATATGTCGCTTTTGGCAGCATAATTGTAAGGGCAACAACCATAGCCTGAGTCGAATTCGATAAGAAAGACTCGTCTTCTGTATCGGGGGGTTCGACTGTGACTTTTCTTCGCTTGCTTGACCGACCTTGTGATGATGACTCCTGCGTTGAAATTTCAATGCCAGCGGCACCATGTGGTTTCTCCTTAAAGTGCCAAATCCACCGAATAAAGAAGCCGCATTGGGCGATGGCCCATATCTTGAAACCTCAGGGGTCAAGCTTACCTTTGATGACCGTTATGTCATCGCTTTTGCCCCTATAGCGGATCATGCACTCATCGACGGCAAGGTGGGAGCCAGGCCGGAATAGCTGCATGGATACGGCTTGTATGTGCTCAGACCACTCTTCAACGCATTGGAATACCTTCGGAATAGGTGCGGTTTCGTCATATTTGGTGTGGTCAAAGGGACGAAGGTGTCTGTGGAGGAGCTGCAACTTGTTTTATGCGATGAACTTGATAAATGAGTGCGCAGGGTGTTGATCACCGGGCTTAGGGGGATTCCAATAGCTTCGTATCGACTTTTCCTTATGCACACCCATATAGATTAGCACACCTATCGTCGTCAATACCTCTGAGACCGTTGTTCCTTCCCATTTGTGCAGTTTTGAGGTCGTCCCCATCGGGTTCTTCCAGCTGTCAACGACGCCGTTTTCTTTGAGCCACATGATCCATGAATTGGTGTAAGATACCCATTTTTCAAGAGTGATATGGGTAGGAAAAGCTGGAATAGTTGCAGAGGAGTTGGGGGCAGTGGGCTGATGCGAAAGTTGCGTGTTTCTACATGGAAAGGCTTGAAGTTGGTGCCTCGGTCATTTTCGGCTGGAAGATCAACGGCCCGGGTGGGGTCCCCCTGCCACAAGCAATGACTGTGCTCTTCCTTGATAAAGCTGTTGTCATCATAGGGGTTGATGACCTGTATCTCTTCTAGAATTGGAGGGGAGTTCATTTATGGTATTGAAATGAATTGATGGTGTTTTGGCGGGGAATTGGCAGGAATTCTGTCGCAGGGTAGGCATGATGTCGCACTGAGCGTGCTAAAAGAATAAAGGATCAGGTAAACGATGATGAGCAGCAGTAGTGTGTCGATTGATTGTTGTCTGAGGTTGTCTCTTGTGCGGGGTACTCCATCCCGCAGAGCTACTTATAGCATACGGCTAGATTACTAACGCAGTTGTTTCATGAGGCCGTGAAGATCATGCCTACCCTGCGACAGGTTTCATTCTCGATATACTCCAAATTCCTCGCTCAGCTTCCATTTGCCCTACCGACCAACTCCATCTCATAAGCGCCCCTCCTCTCCTTTTTACCCGGCCCAAAGATCTCCTCGGGCGTGACGTACCTCGCCGTTTCCATAATTTTGTCGATAGTGACATTCCTCTGATCCCAAGTTCCAGCAGGCTCTTTGTTGGCCTTTATCCACAGTTGGGGCAGCGCGAAAGGGTAGTTGTCAGTAGGTCCTCGGAACTGAGACCCCAAGGATACAGACTCCGGTGGATAGAAGGGTGTCTCGTTTGGAGCGTACTGGTAGTCTATGCATTTACCGAACTCAAAAGTTGGGAACTGACTAAAGAAGTGATCGTACTCGGGCCGCATTGCCTGCTTGAAGGTCTTAATGGGTGCGACGCCCTTGGGGAGATCAAAGTTACGCCATGGGTCGCGGCATGAGTCTTCACCACAAGACTTCATGTAAAGAACCAGAGCATTGAGGCGGTTGCGGGTTTGCTTGATTCTCTTGCTCGTAGAGTTGATCAGGTTCGTCATCTCATAAGGATCGTTCTGTTTCTTTGTGAGTAAAATGGCTCTATTTACCAGGCCATACGTCAGGACTTACAACAAGGTCGTAAAGCTCAGCCTCGCCTGTACACCACATAACGTAGAGCCAGCCAACATGGTCTCCCGCAAGACGGATAGTCTTATATGTAGATGTTGGGAAGACGCCGACGGGAGCAGGAGCCTCGATGGTTCCGAATCCCCAGTGCTCGATGTTGATAACCTCCTTAGCACCGCCGTACCCCGCGTCAGGGTCTCGCTTGTGAGGCTTCTTCCACTGCTGCAACAGACTCTGCCCGTCCAAGAAGGCTGGCCAGTGCTTATGGTTGAGCTTGGCAATGTCAAGCATGGTAGGAAGAAGGTCGGTATGGGTGCCAGGAAGAGTGGATTTAAGGCCCTTGGGAATGCCAGGACCCCGGACGACGAGAGGGACATTAGAGTCGTCAGCGTAAGGCGTGGACTTTCCGGCTCCGGATCGGAATTGGCCGACATGGTAGCCATTGTCAGAAGTATAGATGACTGCATTATTAGATTAGTTCAAGGTTTGCCAAAAAAAAAAAAAAAAAAAAAAAAAAAAAAAAAAAAAACAGTATGCTCGATAGCGAGCGTGAACATACAATAAGTGTTGTCCATCTGACCCTTGGACTCGAGGTGCTTAATGGTGTCTTCAATGATCTCATCAATACCCTGCAGAGACTGGATACGACGTCGGTAACTCATGTCAGCCCACTCGATTTGAGTCTCGTTCATCGGTGGCAGCGCTTTCATCCAGTAAGACTTCTGATCCTGAATCTTTTGACTTGGATTCCAGTGAGGCTGACGGGGAGCTCTCTCATCAGAAAAGTCGTCCCAGTGACGAGCAAGAGGCTCGACATAATCTAATGTGTTGTCAACGTGAGGGGCCGTCGGCGCGAGGAAAAGCAGCCACGGATCTTCCTGGCTAGTAAGATACTCAAGACGATCGAGTCTAGAGCAGATAGAAATCTTCAGCCTCGGTGCTAACTTCAGAGGGCGGGTTTGTGTTGGTATCTTACGTCTTGGCCCGGATTACATCGGATTGGTGGTAGCCAGGATAGTGCAGCGGGACGTCGCCGTTGTTGGACATGACAACGGTGTTGAATGAACCGAGGTAAGGGTCCATCTTAACAAATGTCAGTTCTTTCAAAGCCTCAGAAAAAGAACATCATATTGGTGACTCACAAGCCCATCAATATAATCCCAGCCTTTGGGTCGGTTATCGTAATTGAACATTGAGTAGCCGTTGAGGAACTTTCCGATATCTGAGACCAAGACGTATCGGCAATGATGACTCATGATTAGGAGAGTGTCATGGGAAAGATGACCGACATTCAGTACGGTAGCCGGCCTTCTTCATCAGCTGCGGCATGTATTCCTCATCCAGCTTGGAGAGGACCCATTTCTCGTAGTCACCGCTACACAATGGTGGTCAGAAATTATCCTGAAAAAAAAAAAAAAGGCAAAAAGAAAATAACCAACCCTGGAGCTCGGACGTGTGTAACATTCGTATTGTGAGCAAGCTGCCCCCTAAGGAGAGTCGCACGGCTAGGACAGCACACGGCAGTGGTGACATGGTGGTTGACGAAAGTGACACCCTGTTGGGATAGCTCGCGCTGCAGTACGCTCTGGTAGTCGAGCGAGTTGAGACGAATGTCTTGGTCGTCGGTGAGAAGCACGATGATGTTAGGTTTGGAGTGTGCTGCGGCTGCGCCAACAGCTGCGTGTAAACAGCATGCCGTGGCGATGAAGATGGACTTGATCAACATGATGACTCGTTTCCAAGCCTAATGTCTTATGTGCCTGAAGATTGCCACTTTTGAATGAGAGACAGTGAGCGAGGATATTCCTCTATATACGACCCAGAGGACGCTCCAGGGAGCAGTGTCGATAAGTGTCAAGTTACCAATTGGTCCGCATAAGTATTGCGGAGTACTGTGTACACCGCTAGTGCTCGTGCAGTCCTACATAATGTTACGTAAAGTCCATCTTGCTCAACAAGTGACAATATGCAGTATCGATGAGGACATTCTAAGGATGCCAAGCCCGCAGATTCTTCAGTAGCGCCAGAATTCTGAGACGTCCAACTAAAAGTAGACTAGGTGCCTGTCCTACGGTGACACAAGTGGAGATTATATCGCGTGCAGGTGGGGGAAGACAATGAGCATATCTAGGGTGGCCCAACTTAATTTCCCCGCAATCTGGAGATAACAATGAGCTAAGCGGGGATGATGCTCGAAGAATTTGGGGGTATTCGGCAGCGAGAAACCTCGAGATAAAATGTTACGCCAAAAGTCTGACAACACCAGACCCACATCAGCACCCCCCGTCTTCACATATCATCTTCATCCTTTAATTCCGCAATAATAAGAAGTCCAATAAAGCCGAAAAGTATATCAATTTAAAGCCCTTGATCCGTAGATTAATATTTTATATACCAACCCCCTGCCCGACACACGGCTTTAAGCCGGCGCTCTATTAATTGCGTTAGCTTCTCGACGAGGCCTGGATCCAATGCATCCCACGCTTCCTTGATCCACGACACCATTTTTGCTATATCAGCCTGACTTTTGCCTAGTATAGTAAATTTAGGGTATAATCTTCGTAATTTAGACTTCAAAGCTTTCCAAAGGTGCTCTATAGGGTTAAGATCAGGCGAGTGAGTTGGCCAATTTATAGGCCTAATCCTATGGAGCAGTAGCTAGTCTCTGGACTTCTCTGAAGTGTAAATCCGGGCGTTATCTTGCTGGAAAAGCTCAAATTCGTTGATGAAAGGAAGAAGACCTTCTGACAGTGCCTTGATATAGCTCCAGCTTATATAACCGTTCCTCTTGGCCTCAGGATCCCTCGTCATAACGATAAGAATAGTCTTCTTCTTTCTAGCTATGCTAGCCCACACCATAATAGACTAACGAGCTTTTCTGTGTTATTAAACGTTGACTAAGTCCTTACGAAGCTTCTCATTAGGCCGGCGAAAGACCTAGCCGTCTGGGTTATTCGGAGCGTTTTAAACTGTGCACTCGTCTATAAAGCAGGCCTGCGGGAGAGTCAGCGGTAGAACCCTCCGTCTTTCAAGGCCAATTTACTAGCAAAAGCTCATCAATCCAAGGGATCCAATACTCAGCAAATTCAAGCCGCTCTTTTGCATCGTCTTCTGATAATGCGATACGTCTTTTGGACCGCCATTTCCGGCGCTAATAGCTCTAAAGCCATCGCTAGAGTGTCCTCTTGCTTATATTCAAATCGAGCTCTAGGATCAGGTCGTTCCACGTCAGGTGCCAATGCCGGTTAATAAAAGAATTTATCCTCATAATCTATATAGCCGTGAGTTTCTTTGGCCGCCCTCCACGAGGTCTCGAGTGGTTATAATGGTGTTATTCCTAGCGCCGCTTTATGCGATAGACGGTGCCCGGATCCGTGCCATAGTCATCCGCGACATCCCGATACGATTTGCCGGCGTATATCTCAGCCACCATCGCAGATCCTTGCTCGGGAGTAAATTCATGATTTCTTTGGCGATTTCCGCTTATTTTAGTGCAAAATTGCGTATCTCAGGTGCCATTTTGGGTGGTTATTCTCGTGTTGAAATTGAAGCCTATGTCGCGAAAGTCGCATCGTGAAGCGGGGTCGGGGCGGGGTGTTGTCAGACTTTTGGCACGTGATTTTAGCACTCGGTTCGTACGATCGTGGGTGCAGGAGACGTCAAGCTCTGAGAAAGGGCTAGGAAGCGCCACTCTTGGAGGATCGTCGTAATCGGTGAACTATGCCCATTTTTGGATGGAGTGACTTAACCGTGGCTGAGCACCGTGTGCTCTCCGGGCAGAACAAGTACCTGCCCTTAGTCGCTGCCGGAAAAAGTCTCGCTGAACCGATCGCTCCCCGACACCCGAGTCCGGCGCCAGGTCATAAATTGCTGAGTACATTACGAACTTGCAATGGGGGTGGGGGGGGAAGCGGGTCGTCCCTGCCTGCGGATCCGACGCCCTTCACGAGAAGCAGCTTCCCTGTAGCTTCGTGACCAGGAGCGGCCGCCAAGTTAAGCGGCATCTAACCATACTTATCCTTCGAGTCGAGGCCGGCGCCCTTCTTGTGGACAAGCTTAACGCTAGCTTCAGGGGCGCTCTTAGCCGCCCAGCCAACCGGCGTCCGACCTCGTCGTCAACCTGATAGGTGCATGGAATCTTACAGTTGTGGCCGCATTCACTGGACGGTATCACATCCCTATTGCTTTACAGCAAAAAAACAAAGTCTCATCATTGTTCTTCTGTATGACTCTTGGTGTAAACTAGTGGCTCGCGGCCATACTTAAAGTATGGTTTAGGCATCATATGGGACTTTATTTTGGACATATTCTGAACCGGGAATTCTCCACGAGGCTCTCCTGGACTTCGTGCTTCTGCGGGGCTGAGTTGACAGATCCTTCCAAATAGGCTTGGAATAAGCTGTCACCATTTCATCTCCACAGTTTCGGGGGTACTAATTTGTCATCCTTCAAGGATTAGTTTGAATTGAGGCAGTGTGAACGCGTGGCCCCTAAAACACGCCAACAGCACCCTCAACAAAGTGAGTTGTCATCGTGAGGTTCTTCGGCCCCTCTACACGGAGCTGCCGAAGCGAATAATAAATGGCCCTTGCGGTGGTCCCAAGGGCTCTTCTCTAATTGGTGAAACGACTTTTGAATTAATACTGGAATTCGTCAGTCACATCTGGGTACGTCATCCATGCCGTTCTAGTTTGGCGTGCCATAATCCTGGCTCCCTCAGCCACTATACTTGCGAATCATGGACGCAAAGCATGATTTCTGTCGCGCATAAACGGTACACGTTTGCTGCTTAATTAGATCTATTGCTATTTCTCCTATAAATATACGGCGCATGCCATATTCTGACACGGACTCAACTACAGTTCGCCATCACTGTTGCGGCCTGGTAACCGACTTGTCTGATTAACATATAAGTGGCATTAGTGGTGTATAAATAGGACATGATGCTGCGGCTTCGGAATCTCATCGCCAGCCTCACTATAGGTTTCTTCATCTTGATGGGGGCAACTGCCCAGGCGAACGATCGCAGTTCAGTGGGCAAGAATCCGCTCACCGAGGATTTCGCCAGCTTTGTGACAGAGACATTGGATAAGTGGAAAGTCCCAGGTTTGTCCGTTGCTGTGGTTGATGGCGACCAGGTCTTCGCTGAGGTATGCATTTGATTCCTCTGCGCTCTGCAACATCGGCTTGAATGCGTGAGGGCTGATGATACTGACGTGGATATAGGGATACGGCTTTGCGAGGTTGCCTGACGAGCCAGCCACGCCGGAAACACTTTGGTACGCCGCTTCAACTACAAAGGCACAGACTGCCGCTACCCTAGCCCGCCTGATCAACTCCGGAGACCACCCGGCTCTCGCAAACGGTTGGTCAACGACAATCTCATCTATTATTCATGACGACTTCGTCCTTCAGGACGCGTGGGCGACAGAGCACATCACGCTAGACGATGCTGTAAGCCATCGCACAGGGATGGCAGCTCACGATAAATCCTACGCGCGGGTAGTGGAAGGGAAGGAGGCTAAGCCTAAAGATGTTGTCCGCAACTTGAGGAATCTACCATTAACCACCGAACCGCGGCTCAAGTACTCTTATACGAATTCGATGTACACTACGCTCTCACATGTCATTGAGACCGTCACGGGCAAATGGCTTGGGGAAGTGATGAAGGAGCTGATCTGGGCTCCGCTGGATATGAACTCGACTTTTTTCGACTTGCAGGATGCAAATGATGCACCGCATCAACTCGCTTCGGGGTACTACTGGGACGAAAAAGAAGGGAAATACGGGGAGGTTCCCTTCATGAGCGTTACGGAACTCAGCGGCGCCGGAGCTGTCATCTCCAATGTCCTCGACTACGCTAAATGGGTGAAATGCCTGCTTCATGAGGCACCGCCATTCTCGAAGGAGGTGCACAAGGATATAAAGTCGCCGAGAATGCTTGAATCCACGCAGCCGGATGTTCCCAACGACATTGTTACATACGCCCTGGGCTGGCGGCGCACCCTCTTTAAGGGGCATGTTATGTACATTCACAGCGGAGGGTTGCACGCCTATGGCGCCCAGGTCTACTGGTTGCCTCAGATCAAGTATGGCGTCGTTGCGTTCGCGAACACGGCCACTACGTCGAATGCCGCCGAAGAAATCCTGGCATGGAAGTTGATTCAAGACCGGCTTGGGATCCCAGAGAACGAGCGCTTTGATTTTGATGCTAAGTTCGTCACGTCTTCCGTCATGCTACGAAACATTGACTGACCAAGACAGATACCAAAAGTTTTGGAACTGGTTAAGCAGTGCCGCGGATGAGGCTGTTGATATTCTCTACCCCGAGCGACCGAATCCGCCGCTGCCCGCCACCGTGAATACCACCAAGTTGCAGGGCATATACTACGACCCAGGGTACGGACGCATCACATTACACGAGGCATCTCACCCTGATAGATCAGATGAGAAGATTCTTGTTGCAGACCGCCAGGAGATGACGTGGAAGTACCAGATGAACCTGCACCACGTCTCTGGCGACTATTGGATTATCTACTTGCCATTATTGGAGAATCCAGGGTACTTCACCGAGTTTGTAGCTGGGGAGTTCAAGATTGGAAATGATGGAAAGCCGGTTGGATTGCAGGTGGACTGGGTTAACCGAGTCACTGATGAGGTTGAGGGAAAGGTCCTGTTCAAGAAAGTTGACTAGCTATGTACTAGGTACCATCCAGGACTGTCGCAGGTACTGATGGGCCGTGAGGATCAAATGAGCGCTTAATTTCCTATCTAAAGGAGTGGCGAGAGTCGGTCTTTTATACCTGGGTTCGGTCTGCCGATCTCATAGGCAGCAGGCTGTTGCCTGATGCTAGTTGTGGTATAGCGTTCACGCTGACCGTGAAGCTATTCACGATGGTTGTGATCCTTGCCCTTGACAGCACACCATGTGAACCCTAACACCTCTCGCTGGATCTGTCGCCTTGCAATTTGCTTGCTCCTTGGTTATGGAGGCATATCTCCGATTCTCAACTTTGATTCACCGCAGGATGCTATTTTACAACGCAAGTTGTTACATAATAGCTGCTCGTAAAAATGTATGGTGTACCATCGCTGATGTTCCTGTGACACTCGGCAGGCGTCAAAGAGGCGTCCGCACTTCTCTACTGCCTGCGTCGGTGGCTTACTCCGAGCAATCCCAGGCACCACCGGTACTGGCCGCGTTGCACAGCTCTCCAGATAGAGAATACGATTGCTCCGCTTAGCCTGACCGTAATCATGGTTCTTTTGCCCCACCCGCAGCCCGCACGCCGTAACTGCAGCACTCGGGCCAACACAATATATATATGTGTATATATATACTGTTCATCTCTCCGTCCAACCAAGTAAATATTGTCATTAACCGGTCCTATAGTCCACTGGTGACTTATGATAAATTCTCCTCATTTTCACAGTTTAGCAAGCGCGTATTGGTAAATATGATTGTAAAGGCTCTCTTTCTTTCTGCCTTTCGTAAAATTGTTGTGGTTACTGAGGTATTTCACGTCAAGGTAAGCATTTGGACGACAGGACAACGTTTAATTTGTACCCCGCAGAGAATTTTCAATAATAGCCAAGGTTTCTAAGCTCTTTGAACAACAGATTTCAGCTCAGTCTTTCATATAGTCTCCGTTCACATGCTTACTGAGGTTGAGGTGTGTTATACATTTGCTTATAAGTGCATGGGGGTGATAACATTACGGCTAGTCTGTTTCCTCCTTTGAGGCGCCCTCGAGGGATTCTGGTTATTGATGACCTTGTCGCCAGGTGCTATGGCGTGGCAATGAGCCTCAAGTCAGCAATGTGTTTTGTGTCAGGGGGGGAAGATGCCGCAGGGGATCATGAGCCTCCATTCGATCCTCAAGGTGGTTGATATAAAACAGAACCTTCAGGCCTAAACCGAGCGTTGTTATCGAGTCCAACTAGAGCTCTGCGGTCAGGAACAATATTATTGAGTGCCTCAGAGTAACCAGCCTGAGCCAAATTCCATGTCCTCTGCTTCAGTAGCCACATCCTCTTCCGCCAACCCTTCTGAGGCAGAGTTATTAATGGCCCACTTAATAAGTCCCTTTAGTTAGTTAACTGCTTGTCCGAATAAAAAGAAAACCGCTCCTCGAATGCCTCTTGGACCATTTGCCGGGTTCTTTGCCTGCAAAATCTGCGACGAGAGACGGCAAACAAGGCTGCATTATATGCCATGTTGCTGTCCCTCACATCTGACTTGACGGCACCAAGAGAAGGGAGTATAACAGTCGAAAGGTCGAGTCTCGTGCCGGGCTTTTCAATCCTCCGACTTCTCCTTTCTTCTTCGAACCCCAGTCGCTTTTGCCCTCTCTCAGATCGTCCGGAATATCATACAGATTGCGGCGCTCCAAAGAATTAATGCAAATGAATTCGAGGCTTTTGCAGAGAACATGGTAGGCGGAGAGCTTGGTTGGCATCCAGCGAAAGAACTGACGAAACCACTCACTCACTCCATGATTGATAACGTCAAAGAATGGTGTCACATTCAACGGGGGATTTTGACTGTGCATTGAAGCACTTGATTCCTTCTAAATGATTGAGGGGAGTTGTTCGGTTTTTTTTTATCCTTGATAGGTTCGTATTCGAACATTCCCCTAAGTCTGATGAGATCTCCTGGCCGGCCACCCGTTGAATCAATCATCATTCCTCCCACCCATCTATCCTGACCTGCCATTGGCCATTGAAGCCGGTTATCCCTTCAGTATACGAGCGATTTGTATAATGAGGCATATGGTGCGTGGAGGTGATTTGCGTTGCTGACCCCTTCGCCCGCCAGCGTTCCGTTATGGTCTGTCTCGCTAGCGATGGTCGGCGTCCGGGACTGGCATCGCCGCCTCAGTGGCAGTTGGTTGGGTTCTAGCCCTAGCCCTGCTCGGGACCGTTTCCAACTAGGTCAAACTCGTAGCTTCGCAATTGCTGCTCATACTTGGGGTTGCTCAGGAATTTTGGCACCGAGTCCTGTTCCTGTTAGCGCCTGGCCGGAGATCTCGAGAGCGGCCATTTTGGGATTGAGGTGGGTAATAAACCAAACTTACACTAGCCATCAACTTAAACACGGCATTTTGGGCGTCTTCGAATAGAGATATCACTTCTTGAAGAGTGTCGATCATGGTGGCGTCCTGACTCACACCCTTGGCCATCCGGGTGGTAAGGCTGTTCCGCAGTTGGTGGTCAATATTAAGCTCGCAAGGCGAGCCGACAGCAAGGAAGGCATTATAGATTCTATACGCCTGAGCTATGCTCTCACTGACGCCGTCCGTCGCGGTCATATTGGGCTCCTTCTGGGCAGCGCGCGTGGCCACCTTACAATTCCGTATAAACTCATCCACGTCTTGGTAGAAGGACATGTTCTCCTCGCAATGTGTGTCTCGGGATTGCTCGCGAAAGAGAAGTCGCACGGAAGGATCATTGAGGATCTTATCGAGTCGTTGCGTGTTGGAATCCTTGGCGATACCGTTCCGCTGGGAACCGGTACTGCCTTCCCTCTCTGAAGACCATCTTCGTGTTGTTGAGCCATTAATGAGGTCCTTACCTCGCTGCGTTAATTGGTAGATAGAACACTTGCTGGGCTGGAAGATATTGTTCCCGGGGTCGGGGTTATGGGAAGTGTATGCCCCGTCCTCAGCAACACACTCTATTAGATCGTAGTCCGCGAAAAGAGTGGCAACCGCAACGGCTTCGCGCTCTTCCATTATGGTTGAATAATTCATTAACCAGTCGATTATAGCCTTGCCGGTGAAAGTATCGCAGTAGGTCTTCCCGTTAAGCTTAAGCTCAGCAGTAGTCTTGACCCTAGTGATGTTATCCCTGTATTCGTGCATCGAGCTTGAATCAGCAGCGGTCACGCTCGACATAGCATTGCAGCTATCGGCACCGACGAGCCGGTGAAAGATGATCTCGATGGTGCCTTGGTCATAGTGAAGCTTGTCAGTTTGCGAGTCTCGTTCAAGGAGAATAAGCCGCGTCGCTCTGAGGTTAGCAAGCTCTGAAACCTGCTTCTGCCGAATGCCATTTCTCGCGCAGAAACGGTTTAATATAGTGATTCCCTTTGGTGTTAATTGCCAAACGGATCCCTTTATGGTATACACCTGCTGGTGTTTACCATCCGCCGATTCAATAAGCCGGGCTTCAATAAAGCGTTGG
>JBBEOF010000121.1:0-12299 GCA_037576055.1 Fusarium sp. M6JPR69
AGTGCCGTGGGGAACGGGTCATGGTTGTGTGGCAAGTGCCCGGGAGACAATGCCACTTCCTACAGTCCATGAGACGAGTGCTACCTAGGCAATGCACTTTGTTCACATCTCGCACTCGTACGTAATCTTATTACGATTTATCGGGCCGATGTTAATGGCTAGGCCAGCAAGATCAGCTTGGCCACGCAAGGAGACCCGGACCCAAAGCTGAAGCCAGACTCAACAGCGGCACGATCATGAGATTATTTGGCAAGATGATCTCGTTTACGGCGAAGCACGGCTGGGTCCTGGGGAGAAAAGCGTCGGCGTCATGCGGTACGGGGTTCGTTGACATGCCAATACTGTGGCCGGGCTCCTTCTAAGAGGGGGGTCAATAGATCAACAAGGAAGGATAAATCAAGCCAGCCGATTGGAATGGGTATCATATCAAGCTGCCTATTAGGGTCTGGACTGAGGTGGTGGCTCTTATCACAATACCATAACGGACAGGGATAGTGTATTGCTTTGAATGGCAGATCAATTCCCCAGCTTACCCATGCTTGCGTACGTGCGCTTCTCCGGGATCCCCGCTCCCTCTATCCCAGCTTGTCCGCCTTGCATTGACGTGGGGAAGCAGCTCGGAATCTATAGGTTGGAGTTGCGATCGTCGTTATGGGAGACGAGAACATCCCCATCTAATTGTGATAAAGCAAGATTGCGGGAGTAGACGATGATGTGTTGTTCTTGAATGGTCTCAGTTGTATATGTCCGAGAGAAGCACAGCTCCTTACATAGTTTCCACATCCCAGCCACCAGCAGATCAGACCGTCTGTCATACGGTCCCAGCAAGCGGTGCACCTTAGCCGTCAAGCCGGAGGACAGAAGATTGGGTTATGTAATCGCTATCTACAGTATCATAGCAATTACAGTAGGTGCTTCAGCTGCCTAAATGGGGCTTACAGCGCTGTTGCGGGGGACAAAGCCGTGACCGCCTCAAGTCTCGCGTGCAAGGTCTTGGACCAGTAAAATCCATCCAACCACAGCGAGATCGCCCAGCTCACTCAATGACCCTGGGAACCCCTCTTAGTATAAAATACAAGCTCGTTTGCACCTCCCTATGCCACAGCTGCCTTAGCTATCAATACAACTCGGTTACACTCAATAATATTGAGCACATTACCAGACGTGACAGGCAGTTGTTCAAGACCACGCGACTGGCCTCTCTACCAACATAAACCCAGCACGACCGGTTTATCCCTTGGGAACACCACGATCGTCACATCACCAAGCCTTGCAAATCTTCACTATATTCCTCTTCGTTCTTATCTCTACCTATCCAAACGGCCCCAACGTGAGAGAGATGGCCGATGCCGAGCTCCTTACCAGCTGCCTCGCAAGTTTGACCCTCCAGAGTAAGGTATGGTCGAGGTCGCTGCCTAAAAGGGGAGAAGTCAATATATTAACAAAGCTGATGGTTCTCAACACCAAGAGACGATGTAGTCGTTACCGCAACCAGCGCCGCCCTAATCGTGGCCGAAGAACGCGCGCATATATTCCGAAGCGCCCAACCCGTAAGCACAGGCGCTCTCGAGAGTTATCTCCCCCGGGAAAAAATACGGCAGTGGCAGAGAATTCGGGTAACGATACAGTCGCCGATGCATTCTACAACAGCCATACCCTCTCTGATCCAGGAACCTCCGACGCAGCTGTAAGGAACACCGATTCTGGGGATTTAATCGAAGTGCATTGCCTCGATTTGACAGATGAAATGAGAAGCATGGAGGATGCCATGGATGATGTGAAGATTATTAATATGAAGGCGGAAGAGATTTTATCTGGAATATAAACAGGATGTGAGATTGCGAGTTGGTGTTCAGGTCTTGTAAGGGTTGACAACATTTGTTGCTTTAACAGTTTTCGATAACAGATTAGTAACAACAGAGAGATTCAGATAAATTCGTATTGTGCTGGGCCATTTCTGGCTCATACATCCCGTATCCATCCAAGGACTCACCAACGTGGAACACACAATTATACAGGAGACTGAAAGTCTTCAGTCTTTCCTTCCAAGTGATGGAATTAGGGTAGTCCGTAGCGGCGTTAAGCCTCATGCAATTAAAGATACTATTCTGCTTTATATTCCCCTCCACACGCCTTCTTACACACTCTTGAAACAGATCCCCTTATCCTTCACTGTTCTTCTACAAGATGCCTATTTTGTTCGATGTGAAGGGAGAACCGTCCATTCATCATGGGCTCGAGGACTTTTTCTTGTTTTACAAGCGTTTCTTGTTTGCTTTATCGACCGAGGGCCTAGACTTCATTAGCCATGACCGGTAAGCCAAATTGCCATAGGGAACGGTGATACTGATCGTAATAACTCTAATAGTCATAGTAATTGCTAATAATAGGCCTATAAGGATCCTCTATACGGTAGCGGCGGCTAATGTCGTAATTCCTGGTCCAGCTGCAGTCGCGCTCGTAGTCAATGTATCGCACCGGCTGGTTGGTGACCTTTGAGATTTCGCGGTGGACGAGCTGGCTTATTTGCGCTAATGAGCCACGAGAACGTGCAGCACATCTTTCACATCGCGTGAGATTGTCATACGGTCTTCTATTGGCCTCCCAGGGCATTTGAAAGCCTCGGAATTCCCACGCGGCTCTTGTGAGGATATCACGATCTTCTGGCTTAGTTAACCCATCAAGGGCCGGGCTTCAACTATAATAAAGAACACATTGATTAGAATATCACACTCGAAACAATATGTGTACCAGCTAGAAGCCAAATACGAATTCTCATTCGAGATCATGTTGATACTTGTATGCCCTGAAATGCGACTATGTTGATTTTATATAGCATATGGTCTGCTTGGTAAGTTAACTAGGCAAGAGGAATAGCCATCCCTAGTTCATCTACTCTCCGAGAATATCTAGATATTGTGAATAGCTGTCTGATAGCGGCCGTGTATATTTGTAGCCCAACATAGAAACTCGGAGTATTAAAGCTGCCTTAGGCCGTTTCTATCGTAGCCGGCTGTCCGTTTTAGCAGCTTTGTATAATTGCCGGGAATTACGGCCTTTTACCAAATGGAATTGCTGCCAGCTTAACCTAGCCCTGGTAGGGCTATGGGGCTGATGCAACTAGTACTTGAACTCCCACTGCGTAATTAGATTCCTATGTTTCCCAGATCAATTTCACCTCGTCCAGGTTTCATTGCGCGGTATCTCATTCGGCGTTAACTGTAATCACGCTCGAACGTCCACTGGCGACGGCAATTCAACACATTCACGTGTGGAATGATATAGCTTAGTTCTCACTTGCCTGGTGTAAGTCTGGGATCCTCTTCAAAAGGGCGTTATTTCTGACATTCACCCTTGGCGATCAAGTGAGACATATGCGCAGTAAACTCTGACGGTCTTTTCTGTCAGTATCTCGAGCCGAAGAAGAGATGTTGCGGTGGCAGAGGTCGAGTTATTCACCTACATAACTTGGATGGAACTCAGTGTTATGTGGCCTCTAGGGTTATTGAGACCTAAAGATCTATGAAAACTATAATTTTGTTAAGTGTGGCCGGGTTCCTCCTTAGAGAAGGGGTTAAAAAGTGAATTGAAATTGTACGAAAGCGCAGTTCGTGGTTCACGATTGCCTTTAAATTTGACAGAAACCTATGGATCGTATTCGGAAGCTGGACAGTACGTCTTGTTGGTTGAAATATGCCCCATTTCGTGTTCACGGCCTGGCGGCCACTGTTATCTCTATTAAGGTTCACAAAGGCTGTACCAATACTTCGTGGGGCAAATTAAGAATATAGCTGGTGAGAGTCAGTCCCTGTGGGATATACTGGTTAAGCAGTCCCTCCAGCGCCTGGTACTACCGTAGATAAGACAGGTATTGGTATTAGATGCTGTACCTGGCCCTGGATGGAGAATGGAGGAGGTTATTGGCCAACTGTCCGAGGGAGATATAGGCTTTATGGTAAATATATGTCTTAGCAACCTCTTACCACCGTATTTATTAGATTTATAGCCTTTTTCCGGCGATACCGCCTGGTTCTTGGGGAGATCGATGAGGTCCTGCATATGCATGGCTCCACAACTTGATTGCTTTGGTGCGGAGCGCGAACTACGTGATGCTGCTCGGTCTGGCTTGTGAATGCGCCTTCAGGGAGGGCATGCCGAGAAGATGCAGGAATCTTCTGATCATGTGCGTACGTGAGACTTTGTGTGCAGGGGTGTGAGGCCCTCTGCCGATCACCATCACCAAGCAAGTGGTTGAACATGTTGCTATATGGCCCCCTGTGAAGCTCTTTCGTTGGCCACCGCGGTATGGCACCACCCTGCGGCAAACCATATAGAGATGAGACGGCACCTCCCAGTCGCCGATCCGATTGGCCTATCCCCCCAATCACCCGGCTAGCTTGATGAACGAAGACATGCCAGCCTGCTGTCCTGGCCCTAGCCTCGTATTTCTCACCCCCTTAACGAGAAATTTCAAGGTAGACATGCACACAACACCGGCCCGCTGACTGACCCTGTTAAAGTCCCTCTCACCATGCTACTTTCTCTCTGTTACTCAGGGAAACGAATGGCTAATTACCTAACTGAATAGATAATCAACTAGGGTACTGGTATGTAGCCGGACTAATTTCATCATTCCAGGGGCTGCAAATTGGTAGAAGTCAGAACCCCTGTTTACTTAGTCCCGGGATGGAACAATGCTATAAGTAACAAGGAAGCTACTACACGCAGCACGATTCAACACTTCACCAATGCCATGCACCATTCTCCCAGCCATCCCAAGCTATTGCAAGGCGCTCGCCTGGTCTCACTGCTCCTACAAAAACCTAGATCGACCAGCTACCTGTTGCTATAGTTGGCATTATCTAGGGACGCGCCGACCCCTCGTTGATGCGTCCACTATTGAGGGCTGCCTAAGAAAGTACTGTCCAAGGCAAGTAGCGCACCACCAGTAGCTACCCAAACCTTCTAGATAAACCCATCACTAACCTCACATAGCAATAGAAGACGACGTTGAGCATCGCTGACAGGCCTGACAACCTGAGCCACGCCGGTGAACAAGCGCCAACCAGCAGCCACATGACCGATGGCTGGGACGCCAGAAGCGACATCAAACCGAAGCATGGAGGAATCTCGGTACCAATTCCAGATGGCCACAGAAACCAGGCGCACAATCTAACTGTTTCATCTTTATTCCAGTGTATTGCCCCCATGGATGAGACCTCGTGTGGGGGCGTCAACCCTTCTAGCAATTCTCCTTTTTACAACGACTCTGGGAACGCTTATAGTCCTATTAAACATTTTACGAGGCCGATAAAGTAGATGCGGCCTACTACGTTAACTGAGCGTTTCCTAAAGTGGATTCCTGGGGGAAATAGAGCGTAGAAGGGGGGACGGTCTCAAACTCGGTTGCTGTGTAAAGATTTTAATGGGGAAACGGGTAGGAACTCAGATAGGCGATAATTAACCATTTTTTCCAGCGCAGTGGTGACGGTGTCCTACCAGGGACTAAGTGACCTCTTTAACTGTCGTCTTCATAATACTCCCATATCTAGTGTCAGAGGTAATTAGATATATTCCCCGCACATAGATCTGATTCGTTCATTGCAAGATACAGCAATGATTTCTTCCCCCAGAAGCCTCATATAGTCCCAGTGTCGCGCTTTCCTGTACAGTTGTTCATGTCATGGAGGTGTTACGGTAGAGAGGTATGAAAAGTCTGCCAAAGAGCAAGCATATGGTAACAAGAGGCTGGGGTTTCACTATGCAATATTTGGTTGATTGGAAAGGCAATATTGTGTCTAAGCTGTATTGTTTGGCCTTTTAGAACCGCGTTATCAATGAGGAGTAGTCAGGAAGGCGGCGATGCACGTATCAGGCGTGGTAATTATCTGCGTGTGCTACAGAGAAATAAGCTCAACAATAGGCCATTACGCAGGAAAGTCAGGGGTTCTAGCCCTCAACGAGAACATATACGTGGCTGTGTTGTTAAGTGCTTTACCCTTAAGGAGTGGGCTAGTATGTCTTATTCCTGCCGTTTTAGTCACGTCGCTGCGTTACCAGGACTATTATCCCATACATTCAAGTTAAATGGCTCAAGGTACCTCGCCATACCCGTCCAGAATTCTTCATCAGCTGCCTAGTCTTGTAGATGGATCCACCGTTAGCGTAGCGGAAGCGGGTCTACGGGATAAACGCAATATACGATGTTGGAAGAACTGAAGATTCCCCCTTAGCTTCCGGACCAAGATTAATGTTTGAAGTTCTAAACTTAAATCGTAGGACTGTCATCTGGGACTCTGCATGATTTAAGTGCGAGAAGTAACCAGTCGAAGATTTAAGATCTCAAAGGTTCTTCGGATGCAAGGAGTTAACAAAAACAATGCAATAACAATTTTGTTATTACGCGCACCCAGCATTCCTGCACAATCAAACAACACAGGAACAAACCTCCCTAGAGTTCAGAAAACTGAGACCGATTGACAATGAACACGTCATCCACTATCGCATGTAAAGTCATTTTTAATCGAGTATTGCTAAAGACTAGGCTTCGCTAAGCCGGACCGCGTGACCTGCCAATCGAGAAGACTGCTGCACCCTAACATGACCAAGGCCGTGTTCATAGCGAAGCACGTAGATATATGATTCTTCTTGTTTATTAGTCTTTGGCAAAGAGTTTAGCGGTTAGATAAGAATTTGTTTATCTTCATTATATATGAAGCTCTAGACTAGAGTAGCAAGAGAGAGATTCCCCATGTGGTTCGGTATAGCATTTTATACCTCACGGTCATCACCTCGACCCAGCAGTTAACTTGGCATCTGTACACCCACCCGTACTTATATGCCCTAAGCATATCGTCTGGTCTCCCGGTTTCCAGGAATCGAACTTGCTATTATTGTGTCTGGAATGGGCTCTAGGGGCTGAAAAGAGAAAATACGGGTAATCGTATCTGGCTGTGAGATCGAGGAACGAACTGGTGGATCGATTGCAGACGATCGTGTTACGGGGGACTCATGTGGAACAATCGCAACATGGTCCCCAGTAGGCCGTTTTTGGCGCGCCTGGAGTGATATTGTCAAGCATAGTAGCCCTTGGGTGAATAGCGACGGGTGAAGCACTCCAGCTGCTGAGAGCGTTAACAACAGCATCGAGAAGATGACCACAGCTGAGCCAACCCAAGCCACCGCAAATAAGGTAGATCGGTGTTCGCGTTGGTGACTCGAAATCGTTCCAGCCTCTTCATCAGGCACCCCAGATTCTGTGCAATAGAACGTCCAAGCCACACTGACAGCTACGATATGAGTTGTGAGCGGCATTAGAGATGATAAGGCGAGTAGAAGTGGGTGCTGGAATGTCGACAAGCAGACGATAAGGACGAGAGCCTCCAGGGACAGAGAGGCGACTGTGGAGGCGAAACATCGCACTCTAAACAGCGGTAAATCTATGACAGGCATAAGGGCTATAGTCTAATACTCGTCAGTGGAGAAGAAATAATGAATTAGAGGTTTCAAGATGCTTACCTCCAGAACGGAAACCTCCCAAAGAGAAACCACTCTCCAGATATCGCACCAAGTACTAATGGAAAGATAACCAAGCCGAAGTACTAGACCATGTTGCAGAGCCCAAAGGATGACAAACAATATGTGAACAGTGGCCAACACGATGACCCAGATTCGCCGCGATAGAATGCTCCTGCCACGGTAAACAATAATGCTCAGTTGGAACCAAAATAGAGCAGTTATGAGAAAAGCATCGGCTACTTCGTGAAAAGGGAAATAAGGCATGACTCTTTACAGAACGTGTAAGAGAGCGTGCTGCGACTGGACGCGTAATGGTAGAAGCTCGATGTGGCTGTGGAGAATTTTATGGGCGCACCTTGCTATCTAACTCTACGTAGGTAATGGGGCAAATTCGATACCGCTGGCTTATTTATAGATGGTCACGAACCCAATCCCCATATATACCCCTTAGTAAGTCAACCAGAGTGCCAGACGGCCCGTTGGCACTCCACGGATGACTGGTAGCGATTACCACTAATACGTAAGGGATCAACTGAGGCGCGTCAATGCTTCACCGCAATAAGGCTTCCTGGTCAGTCACGCAAGCTTCGGGGAAGGAGGAGGGGGCTTCACAGACCTCTGTTCCGACTGAGCCATGTCGGATATTACGCGTAATCGAGTTCTGGGGAGACTTAACCAAGGCGATATTTGATAGTGCGTGACAAAAGGCCTCAGCAATTCTTAAAGATATGCAAGGACAGACCTGTAAACGCCGGTTAGCCTGTAGGCGATGGGTTTATGAGATGGAAAGGCTCAGCTTCGCGTAGCTTTAGTGGAATGAGTTGCCACTATAAGCGGCCGGCCTTCCTGACGTGACTCTCCGGCGAATCGTGGAGTTGCTCCGGAAACGTACCAGCGACAGCCCTATGCCGACGGAACAGACAGCCGGAGAAGTGTGGGGGTTTAAGGCCCTCCTCGAATGGGAGGCTCAGTGCTATGGTAATTGGTCAATGTTGTGCACTTATGCAAGGATCCTGCTGGTAGATAAATCAGTGTGTACATTCAAGGCCTGAAGCCAAACACTCCTGGGCTCGGTGTCGGTTCCAGGCCAACTGAACTCCCTCAAGGAGGCGCCATTAGAGACCAGCAATACCTCACGCCATGGCAGCATATCATCGCAGATGATTTGAAGAAAATTGTTGCTGTCAGAAATTATTTTCCATTCCTCCGAGTAAGTGTCTTCTCTATTCGCCCCTTCATCACTATCCCCTCAGATTGTTACCATCTAGAGAGAGGACAGATTGTTTTCGCAAAGATGACTCATGGGCTATGATCTGGGCATTGGGCTTTGAGGAGGATGTGCCAGTTCCTTGTCATATTGCCCTCACGGCTTTGTCATTCCTGACCCATATACTCAACCGGGCTCCTCTGTACCAAAACTGTGAGCAGAGACTCGTCCCCCCCAACTTCACCATCCATTCAAGATGATGTCTGTTGCTGCACTCCCTTGTCTCTGGTGCTTCAAGTAAGAAGAGGCTATGAGAGCGTGCAAGACCTTGATTCAAGGCTTCCTTGGTGGTAAAGATGACGTTCCTTATCGGAGCCACAGTGTCCTGTGAGAAGAGCCCATATCAGCCGAGGCGGTGCAATAAGCTCCTTCCACGTGGATATGATAGGCTGCGAATCGGTTCGTAGACAGCGCACTCAGGAAGCAAACTCGATAGCGCGTTCACCCTTCTCCGTTATATCTCCTTGATCACGACACTCCAGCCTGAATGTCGTAACGGTGTCCTTCCATGCGTGGGCATAGAAAATATGGAGACCTCATGGTTCTGTACAAGGCCGTCGCCATGCGGGGTGAACTCGGAATCGAGAGACGTATTAACACGTATTGTTGGAAATGTTGCGCAGGTGTGCTGATTGATGATATTGAATGAACTTGGTTGTTATTATTTAGATGAGAGTCCTTCTCAGGTTTATATCTCTGAATGATTCCATCTAGGACTTTCAGACTGCTAGTCTGAATCCTGAAGGGAAGGGGGATCCTCAGATTTCCAACACGAGCTGGCTCCGCCCCTTGTGGCCCGTAAATGGCGCAGGCCGTTCCCTGCGCCCTCAAATGATGATTAGGGAGCCTTGCTAGGGCTTACTACCGCCGTGCTGCTAGTGTGGCAATGCCCTTAAGCAATTTAATGCTTTATATGAGACAGCATACTTCGGCATTATGTCCTCGGGGTTTTTCTTTCCTCAAGACTCCCATGCGTCACCAACACCAAAGAGTCTCCCCCGACATGACGGATATTCCTACCATCGCGTATCAACTGACTTCCAGTCGAGAGGGGTGTACAGTTGAACTCAAGGTAAAGATATTCTTCTACCATGGAGAAGTCCAGCTGACATATAGGTAACAGGCAGGGCAATATCATTTTGTCATCACTGGGAGCATTTCTCTCTTCATTCAAGACGCTATCTGTCTTAAAGGCATTGAAGAGAGATGTGGCGATGAGTGTAGTACAGATTTGACGCCTACACACGTGCAACATAGAGGCCAAAATCTACTGGACGATTGTTCATACTCGATTAGCCTCTCCCTAACCGTTTCTTCACCTGTTGCAGTCAAAATTCTTCAAAAACGCTTGAAGTCGAGGGGGAACAGCCTCCCGGAACACGAAAACAAATCGTGCACTTGCTATTGTCCAGAATTTAGCTTCCATGTATTCCCGAACGCTGTTCAACTTTGTCTCACTGGTCTACACGGGGGGGATGATCAATTTAGTGGTCTGGCATTCCCGAGCCCTCGTACCGCGGCGCATTCAGCATCGCTTGATGAGAAATACAAGTCACTCCTCGCAGCTGCAATGGAATTATATCAGCAGAAATTGAGGGAACTGGAGAAAATGGTCGGGTGGAAAGCGGAGAGGGAACCCAAGGTGAAGGATAATTAGTTAATGTATACATCATATTGTTCTTTACTCTCTTGCTCGCTGTCGTCCAGGGTATACCCGTATACCAGAGAGTATCCATGATTTAGCAAACACAGAAACACATTAATGCCAATGGAGCAGCACGGCCTCGGACGCAAGTAGCAAGAGAACTAAACAAGCTCGCAGCAGAGGGACACTATAGTGCTTTTCATCCTAAAGCCCCATACTGCGGAACCAATATTGTTCGACTGCCGCATATCGCCACGTCTATGTGATACTATACTACATCAAGATATTACCCATTCTCTTTTTACAGGACTCAAGGTTAGAATTTCGCAGACATATGAGCAAAATCATCCCCGTTATCGTCCTGGGGTAATTTGACCGTCGAGTGCGGATAAAATAGACCTCTCAACATAGCACAATCCCAGTCACCAATTTTGCCGAGGCGGATATCAACGCCGTCAATTTGGCTCACGAGTTACGAGGTGTGGACCCAACATGCGGT
This sequence comes from Fusarium sp. M6JPR69, assembly GCA_037576055.1. Lineage (NCBI taxonomy): Eukaryota > Fungi > Ascomycota > Sordariomycetes > Hypocreales > Nectriaceae > Fusarium > Fusarium sp. M6JPR69. The sequence goes on from JBBEOF010000121.1 coordinate 10,930, forward strand.
GGTGCCAAATCTAATTCGCCCTGTCAACTTTACAGCCCATTTTAGACAACTTCATAGATGTGCATTATCAAGATGGAAGACATCTCAGTTCACGGGCGGTCAATTCAAACGGTGCACAAGGTAGGGTTTCGGCCTCGAGCTCTCGGATTAAATCGAATTCGGACGGAGCCCAAAATAGGAGATCAACCACCCACGCGAGAAGTTGCAGCCGTGGCGGAAGGACAAAAAGCGGAAACTATGTCTTGAATGAAAAGAATCAGTAAAGTGCCCGCGCGCCCAGTTATAACCCGAACCCGTTCCGTCCCACCCACCGATCGTGCCTCAATAATGTTTAACATCACGACCGTCTTCTTCTTCTTCTTCTTCTTCAAGTACTCCTCTGGTCGATACTGTGTCTTACAAATTCAACCAGTGGCCATTGACTTGCGTCGAACCAAATATGAATCAGCGTAGGTTGAAAGTACGATTTTTTGTACCCAGAACTAACTATATTCCCCTCGCTAGCCGATAAACCATCGAGCTCGCGCTCAACTATTGTCTTCCATCGACTGCTGCAATATTACGACGACTTCAATACTTTTGCCGCTATGTTGGGAGTCATGTCGCTGATAGCCATGGTCTTCGGCGTGCTCCAAACCGAAGACGTAGGAGTACGCTCGCAGATAGCGGGCAGGTTGCTTATCAGCGCCACGATAACCTCTGTCACCGCTACCACCTCTGCCACAATGCTCCAATTTGCATTCGAAGGCTGCAAGCAACCAAGCTGCATGGGGAGAATCCTGGCATGGACTCCACTGGCTATGCTTGATCTTGTCATTATCGAGTTCTCGGCCGGTGTCATCCTGTGGTACACCGACAAGTGTCCCACCTGGATTGCCACGTCGGTTGGCGCGGAGTTCTCTGTCCTATTCGGGGGACTCGTCATCATGGCCATTTGGACGTGGATAAAAATGAGTGGACGAGGTGGTCTTGCTGAGTCGGGTACTAGTGATGGCAGCAGCGTTCGTCCTAGGCGGACACGAGCTAAATCATCTGGGCGGCTTTAGGCTCAGGGCTTATACAGCTTTGACGTCATGAAAGGTAGCCTTTTGTTATCTTAATCAATGATCGAAGATGGGTATATTTCACTTCAGTCATACCTACTCAGAATCATAAGTACAACATGGATAGTAGGACTATCTGCTGGTCGTATAGCGAGAGCGTGAGCATTGGTAGATATGGCTAGTCAAGCAGCGAAGGTGATAGGCACAAGTCATGTTTGTCGTTTGTTGGAAGGACTGAGCTTCCCCTTTACTGTGGTGAGATGATCAAGGTTCAAAAGTCCTGCGACGACAGTCCAAGGCCCTGGGCAGGGATCGGCCAGCGATAGA
>JBBEOF010000122.1:0-12291 GCA_037576055.1 Fusarium sp. M6JPR69
TGCCAGATATGTGGGTTGACCAGGATGGATTGCGACAACGCGTGCAGTAGTGGAGTAATTTCCCACTTATAGTGCGTGGCTCGTCGCCTTGAGCTTCTCGAAAGTGATCCCATTGAGTTAGGGGAAATGGGTGCTAAGCCGTTTTGGGCTATTGGGCAATTTCTTGTACGTAGAAAAGGAGTCAAAGGCCTTAGACCTTTGACCACGATCATCTCCTTCACCAGTCAGGTTAAGAAAGGGGAGCTTTGGGCTTTCTTTTCTGGCGTGATTATTTATTACTATCAATTGATCAGTTGCCCTTACTATTTTCTATGATATTGAGATCACGGAAAAGTGTGTGAAATCCCTCTTCGAAAAGTCACTGAAAGAAAGTCGCATCAGAAGATTTCGCCTGTGTGGTTGGTGTGTTCTGTTTCCTCCAACGAACCATGTTGATGTGGCTCTCAGTTTCCTTCTCTTGACCGTATGCTGAGCTGACGACGCCTCGGGTTCCGGCAGTGTGCTGGCAACTTGTGAGGCACTGTCAGAGGGTAGCACGGAGGAAGAACTTGATGGGGCATTGAATTGGGGCAGTGAGGATATGTTGACGTCTATTGTCGTGTGTGGAGATATGTCGCTGATGTATTTCTAATAGCGTACTTGCAACGTGACGGGTATGGCGAAGTAGCAGTTTCGGTTGCTAGGAGTTACAAACATTGGAGGAGTTCACCTCCTACCTAAGGGCCTGATAGGCAGCAATATGCGTACAGGACTGCAATTTAACCTGAAACACGCTGGGGAAATTGGCCCTGGAAAATAGCGGGTCCATATTATTAAGAGTTAATAATATATATTTATTGGCAGCGCCTATATTCTTATCCTTATGGATAAGCTTAACAATAAATATGCCCTTAACAATAAATATATATTCATTACTGGGATGTCTGATCGCTTGTCCGCAGGTAAATAAGCTTACCAGGTATTAAGCGAATCCATCCATATGGAATGGCCTCCTGGATTCCTAGCTTCCACCTCCGTGATTACCTGTTTGAATGTTCTAGGGGGAGCTATCGAATCCAGCTGCTCTAAGGCGCTAGGTGTGGAAACTGTGCTATTAGATGATTGGGTGCTCTCGGCATCATCCAACCCCGGGAAGTAATAACCTCTGACGAGACAATACAACCTTTGAATTTGTTAGCCCATGGAATATTACATATAGTTTACTGGATCAAGAAACAACGTACTTCTCTGCCGAAAGTATGATAGCTACAATGACCATCACCACTGCTATCGTAATTATGGCGGGCCATTCGGTGACGAGTTGCACTGGAGTTTGACCTTCAGCACAGGTATTGTTCACGTTCATTATCGTCATGATTTGGCGCTGGATTATGGATAGCCACCAGTCGCTGCTTACTGATTCTATATGTTCACTGTTCGAACAAATTTGAAGTGCAAAGTGATCTGACTTGAATTTGGTTTCGATATGATAAATTGGTCGCCCCACTGACTTTTTGCTGTGCGGCTGACTCGCCGTGAATGACCCAAACAATTCCACAACCAAGCCCGAGTTATCGTGGCACCCAGACAGGTAACCATGATGCCACCTCTACGTCACCATGAATACCTGGGTTCTTAGATGTTTGTGGCGTGACATTAGTGTCCTCTGCATGTTCAGGTTCAGGTTCTATTCCTGCTCGGTTTTAGCCGCCATTCCCCGGCAGCCATGCCCGGTAAGCGGGGTTTGGCCGGCAGCCGAAGCGCCCCGAATATTTATCCGTTGCGCCCCACTTCGCCAAACGCCAACTGGCGTTTAGCCAGCCGCCTCAGACTTCCCACTTCTCTCCTTAAACCTCTATCTACAACTGGCTGGCAACCTCTGTAGATCGCGGTTCTAAATACTAATATACATATGATTTTAGGCTCTTACGGGGCGAGTCATACGCTCCGTGTATATGCCCTTGTCGCATAACATTCGTGTGACCGGATGTAACTATCCGGTTTCACATCTGGCCTGTCGCATAATCCTAACGAGATGAGCTTAAATAGCTGTGCCCGAACACATGGCTGTTCGATTTCTTTTGTTCTTGAGATAATTCTCATCAATTGACTGGTGCCATCAATGATCCCTGTGGAGCCAGTTGTCTGACAACCCCTCTGACTCTTGTGGTGCACTCCTGTGACAATCTGGGCAGAGGCATATGCAACAATTTGCTCAGATTAAGAAAGATCCCTGGCTTGCGACACGACAGTGGATACGTGTTACGACCCAAGATCGGAATGGTATGAAGACGGAACATCACACATTCCGTGCCGACCAATAAGGTTATTCGCCACATGCGAGTCGAACGAGGTCGGTTTGACTCTGTTCGACTCAGAAAACCATGATCGACCAAGCAAATCAGAGTAGTATAATAGCTTCACTCATTCCCACTTCCCTGTTTAGATGGTTCTCCAGCTTTCAATACAACTTGATTACTCAAGAATACTTCTTGACATTATCAGACGTGATTCGCCACCCTACGCTCAGTACTCCGCGCCCCGTTGCAACTGCCAACATTAACCAAATCAGGTTACGGTTTACTACGCTGGGAACCTTGACCGTCACAATACGCAGTAGCTCAAACACCAGACCCGCCCAGCGCTCGGGACACATAGCGCTCAATGCCTTCCAGATCACACCCGTCGGCCTCGTTCCGAAAAGCGTAGGCGGGCCCGTAGGGACCGGTCACCTGTTGAAATTTCTTTCTTGTCACTCATCGCGCGCCACGGTCGTGCAACGCGTTGCACGCTCTTCATTCAGTCTCTCCAGCCTAGGAATCTCCTTTTCTGTCGCCTTGTTGGTTTCACTACTTTTCTCGTTCACACGCCCTTCCTCTTTCTCCCTCTTTCGTTTTCGCTCCCTTCGAGCAAGTTGGGAAAACGAGGTGCGCTCCAACCAGGAGGGGCCGGCGCGACGGCGCGTGAAGTGTGGACTCGTTTGCGCGACGGAGGTGGAAGGGATTTCGAAGTGACTGTCTGTTGGATTGAGGCCGGTTTTTCCCAAGACACGCCATTGACGACGCCGGGAGGAAAAAAAAGAGCTGGGTGCCAACCGGGACGACTAACGAGCGACAAGTGAAGGGGATTTGACTGCTTTCGCAAAATTGCGCTTTGCGCGTGAGGGGATTGCAGGTGCCTATCGGCTGGTCCACATCAATCGGATTACCGACTACGATTCCATTGTCAGGCTTTCGTCCTACGCGCCCTTCGGTTACTCATTTCCAATTTCCAATCTATCGCCTCAGCTTGTCCTTTGGGTGGCTCGTCCGATTCCCGCCCCCCTTGGAGCACGCGCCCCACGACTGTATTTCGGCCCTCGGACTATCGGACTGTAGCTGGAACCACAGCGATCTTCCAATTCCTCCGACTCGATCTGGCCTTTCTTCTCTTTTTCTGGCCTAGGCTGTGGGACTTGCTCGGCCACCAGCAGCTGCCCACCCGGGCCGCACTTTTCTCCAGCTGGAGGCGGTCATGTGCGTCCCGCATTCGACATTGACTGAAATCATCACTTACGCCAACATTCACCAACACATACAACATTTGATCTTTCTTTGAATCTCAATCATATTCGACGATTCTTCAAGGGCGACTTTCAGCCTCAACGCAGCCCAAAATGGCCACCGTGGATGATGCCGCGGCCTCGGAGGCGTTCCCAGTGGCAGGCTTTCTAACCATACGCGTATGGTTTAGTTAAACCATATATTGCCCATATATTGCCCATACACCTATACCATACGGCCTAAGGCGTATGACCATATATGGCCATACGCGGGATGAAGTTGCTCCGAGGTAAAAAAAAAATGGTCACGTAAGGAAATCGGCGGCGCCACGACACTTGACCACCCTCCTAGTCCTGAAAGGCCTCTCTTCCTGATAGATCCATTAGGTAGAGAGGATACTTGAATGGCAAGTCAGTTGCTTAAGCTAGGTCTGGGCAACTATCAAGGTCGCTCAGAGTCACATTGTCAGACTTCATGTCAAGATCTAGTCGCTCACTTATAGCAAACAGGCAGTACGACCCTGCTTAGTATGCAACAGCTGCTGCCTTGCAGGCAGCAGCAGTATTCCAGAGCATATAGTCTCATGCGATTCCGCTCCTTTAGATAGAAATCAAGAGTCATTCGTTACCCGATTCACTGAGGGACCTTCTGCCCTGCCATTTGCCAGCTACCCATCTCAATCCACGCCGTTAGGCCGTTGATTGCTTGCGATGGACTCCTTCCTCATCAGCACGCCTAGTGACCGCGAGCCCTCCATAGCCGCAACAGTCGAGACCGCTTCTGAAGTACCTGATGGGCGGAGCTTACCCTCCGTTGAATCTTCCGCCTCAACAACTCCAAAGCGCAAACGTATCACTACGGCGGATGCCACGTGGCAACACACTCGAAAACCTCAAGGATCCGAGCCCGAGCGCGCTGGGCCAAAACAAGACTTAGTATTCTACTGCAAATACTGCAGCAACCCACCATACTCCACATACGTGTCTACCACATTCCGCAACCACCTACTTAAGATACACTCAGTTGAAGCCGCTGGCTCAGAGCCAAATTCAACCAAGAAAGCGCGGACCAGCCTCATTAAAGAGGCTTTCAACAAAGCTGGCGAGATTGAGGTTGCTAAGCTTCAAGAAAGAGAGGAGCAAGTGCTTCGGAACGCACTGAATCCAAAGGCTGCAATGGAAGCCTTAGTCCAGCTGGTTACTGTCCGCAATCTTCCATACAATTGCAACACATGGCCAGAGTTGCACGCTCTGCTTATGGCAGCAAACTATACGGCAGAAGAGCTTATCAATACCTCCCACGGCCATGTCCAAAAACTCTGCTCAAACTCATACGCGATCCACAAAGATATTCTTCGAAAAAAGCTGCAATCATCATCTGCCAAGCTTCACCTCTCCGCTGACGTATGGAGCGCACCAAACCATAAAGCCTTCCTTGGAATATGTGTGCAATTTATGCAGGAAGGCACGAAAAATCCCTGCCAAGCACTGCTGGCCTTACCTGAACTTCCTGGCATAGACGGCCCTGGAAGCCACAGCGGAGCTGAGCAATGGAAGCTCCTTCAGCCAGTTCTTGAGGAGTACGGCATCTTACGCCAGCTGGGCTATATTACAGGAGACAACCACGGTTCCAATGACGCGCTCTGTCGTCTATTGAGCCACTTCCTTGAGGGACGAGGCATCGCCTGGAATGCAAAACACCGACGAATTCGTTGCCATGGCCACGTTATCAACCTTTGCGTCCAAGCCTTTCTCTTCATGGATAGCAAAGAGGCTGTGCTTGAGGCCTGCAGGCAGATTGAAGAGATGGACCAAGCTTCATTCAACATGGACATGATGCAAGGTTGGAAGAAGCGAAAGGAGCGCCGCTGGAGTCAACTCGGTCCGCTCGGCAAGTTGCATAATACTGCTATCCATATTAGAGCGAACGATTACAGGTACAGCCTCTTTCGGAGGCGTGCCGGCAAAGTCCTCGGGCTCGACAACGATACACGCTGGAACTCATGGTTTCTCCTGTTGGATACCGCTCTTGATAAGGAAGAGCATATCAAGTGGTATCAGGGCAAGTACTACGACGCTCTTGTGGACGACTACTTAGTCCCACAGGACTGGCAAAACCTCCGCGAGACACGGAACTTCCTACAGCCGTTTTGGAAGATAACTCTCCTTACTGAGGGCTATCGTTCAACGCTTGATCGTACGTTATTTACGATGGACGTCCTCCACAAGCACTACCAGCAAGCTTTCAACAAATACAAGATGAACCAACAGCTACTCGGTCCAGTGCTGACGAGCTGGCATGTCTTCGACAAATACTACCAGCTCTCCGATGAGAGCCCGGCATACGGTGCAGCGCTTATTCTCCATCCATCCCGAGGAAAGGCTCATATACAGAAAAATTGGCCAAAGTCATGGCATAAGAAGACCTTTACAGGAGTGAAGAAGTTATGGGAAGACGAATACAAGAACCTGCCAACCATTTATACTACTCCTTCCCTTATTCCGGCACTGGAACTGGATGAGTATGATCTGCTTGCACAGGAGCTTGATGTCATAGGCACAGAGCCCGACGTTGACGAATACGAAACCTACACCTCCCAGTCACCCATTCCAATCGACTGCTCCCCCCTTGCCTGGTGGCTCCGCGATGAACAGAAGGAGCGCTTTCCTCGATTATCAAAGATGGCAATAGACATTCTCTCAATACCCGCCATGTCTGCTGACCCCGAGCGTACATTCTCTGGAGCACGGCGTACAATTTCATGGGACCGAATGCTCCTTGGAGCATCGACAATTGAAAAGGGGGAGTGTTTAAAGAGCTGGATTCGCAGCGGCATAACGGCAGGGTTACAAGTGGAGGAGGTCGAACAGTACGAGTACATAGCAAAGGAGGGAAGCACCAGCGCTCTAGAGGAAGATATGGGCCTTTGACGTCATTTGCCGTATTGGCAATATATGGTTTAGTTCGCTTCGCCATACGAGAATAAACCATACACCATAAACCATATAGGTCCGTATGACGTATGGCGTATGGTTAGAAAGCCTGCTCTTGCGGGACTTCTATGACGCCCACTACAAGGGTGTGGACTTCGGTGGCCAAACCGTCCAGGATACCGATAAGGAGGCCGACACCTGCGACTACGTCAAGCGGAGGATGGATTTCAAGAGGGCACGTCGGCAAGCCAATGCTCCTGAGACGAGTACCACTGGGGCCTGCAGAGGCCGTAGGGATAGGCCAGGACAGGGCAACCCGTCTGTAGCGGCACAGGCCGTCAGCAACGAGTTGGCTATCTATTTGGCCGAGGTGCCTGTCCAATCTGCGGTTGTCGAGAAGGACCCTATCGGATGGTGGCAACAGAATCTTCAGAGATTTCCCACAGTAGGGATCATGGCCATAGACTTTCTCAGTATACCTTCCTCTTCTGCGGAATCAGAGAGAAGCTTTAGCAGCGCTGGACGGATGATCACACCTGACAGAAATCGACTGCGGCATATCATCACCACAATGGCTCAATGTCTTCGTTCGTGGAGCAAGGAGGGCTTCTACAAGCCTACTGTTCCCTTAGATATGTTTCAGGGCGTACTACAGCAGGCCGAGGATATAATAGAGAGCATCCCTGATAGTGATAGCATGATAGAATAGAACCTAATTGGGATACATACAACTTCCGGAAGGCATCATGTTTTCCTGATTTGGCAATAAGTAGGGCAAATAGGGGGTTGGCGATAGTATCGATATCGATCGCTCCGATGGCGATACAGGGTCCTAATCGATCGCCATCGCCATCGCAATGTGGGTCCAGGTCGATGACGATGACGATATAGCGTTCCATCGCCATCGATCGATCGATCCGGAACCCTGTGGTGGTGCTTTTTTTTTTTTTTTTTTTGCGTGGCGAAAGAGCGGGTATGGCGAAAGAGTGGTTGTGCATGGTACTCGCCCGAACAGAGCTGGTGTCATACGTTCTTTCATGCCACGGCTAATGTCCTGTTTATTTCAAAGCATTATACTAATAAATGCCAACTGGCCATAGCTTTCAAGAGCTTTCACCATGAAGCCAAGGAAAGGCAGTGCTCACACACAACTGTCATAACACCAAAAGCCGCCAGAGTGACAAAATGCGATAGACTGACTCATAGGCAAACAACGGAACTATAACGTGGTAGTTTCATTTGAATTTAATCCTTTGCTCAATGTTGCCGTTGACCAGGGGATCTGGGGAAGAAGACACGTCTGTTTTTGGTAAATGTCGAGTCATAGGCTGGGATAGGATCGGCACCGAACTGATATCGAGAAAGTTGGGAGATGGTAGAAATTAGGATTTAGAATAAAAATACCGAATTAGAGGAATTGGCCAATCAGAATTATAGCAGAGAAATATCCATCTATGATTTGTACACCCTGCATGACGGTGATAAGCTTTAGTCGGCATTGTATTGTGAGAGAAATGGTGGCACATTGTGAGAAAGTGCCACCAACATGTCCATGTAACCGCCTTTCTTGCTTCATGTTGTTAGGTACGATCTGGATGATACATTTAACAGCCTCGAAGCTCTATAAACTTGGGTATGCTGAATGATTGCGTTGTCTGCTGAAGGCTCGGGGTTCGCAGATCACAGCTCGTTGTCGACAGAAAGGAAGATATCTACTTTCAACAAAACCACTAGGTGCTGCTCAAACATATCCGATACAATATAAAACATATTGAGTCTATAATTATAACCGTGCATTATCATTATTGAATCAACCAACGAATGAATCCACCCATGATCCCTAGTCTCGTTCTGTCCCTCACACACCATAGCCTGTGATAGTCCGTTTGGAGAAATGGGAACAATCTCAGCAGCACCAACATTTTTATCGTTCTTAAGAAGCAATCAGGGCCCCAGACGCAGAAATTGAACGCCGAAATAATACACGAGAGCTAATTAACTGGGGGATTAATCCTCTGCCAGACCTTTGTATATGCCAGCTGTTACCGGCACCTGGGTAAGATCTCAAGCATACATATACTTCTGCAATTCAACAAGACCATCGTTTATAGCCATTACAGTAGAGTGCCAGCATCTATAGAAATCATCTAGTCTTAAAATCTAAAAGTAATATCTTCGCCTGTATCTGGGTCGTGAAACGTCTCTTGAGAAAGCTGATCATCCTTAATGCCAGGCATGTTCCTACCGGCAACACCACTTTCCTCATCATCGTCACTGTCGTCTGCTCCCAGCGATGAATAATCTGGCACATCGCTATCCTCGTCGTCATCGAAACTGCCCACCAAAGACGCTTCGACCAGTTCCTGGGGCTCGCCCTCCGCTCCAGCGTTAACCGTCATTACCTCCCAGCAATTCTTTCCGAGACGAAACCTTTCCGGTCTGTTAAAGAACCGGATCTTCACACGGCGATATTGAACCGCGTAGATCATGTCGTCAACGTCAAAGGCGGTGGCAGTCCTTCGCATCCTGGCCATGTCGATGCCGGCACCCGGGTTCCCTAGAAGTTGGCCAATGATGCCCGGGTCACCGAGAAGTGCCGTCAGCGGGACGGTCACCTCTAACGGAGCCTCAAAGCCCTGCGAGACGTCCGTTTGCACCTTGACCCCCTCGGCAATGTGTAGGCCTGACACGAGCCAGATGCGTACGAAGGGTCCTTGGCAGTCAAGCCTCTCTTCAATCCACCGACGGACCTCGTCCTGGCCACATATTTCCTGAAACCATTCATCGCAGTGGTCGATGGTGGACACCACGGCCCTCAGAGCGCAGAGGTTGGTTGACACGCCTTTGTTCAGACGTAGGCCGACGTCGAGCAGCCCCGACAAGAAAGCCTTGAAGCCGTGGCTTCTGGTGAGTTCGCCGTTGTGTTCCCAGTTGTTGGCGTGGACGTCGGTGTGACGGATGCCACCGGGAGACGTCTCCAGGTAACAGTTGCCCCGAGGGTCTCTCTTGTCAAGGACAAGCCACCCTAGCTTGAGGCCGTCGATCGGGATGACCTTTGTGAGAATGTCGGCTGTAGTTGCCATGGGGTCTCGCTGCCGTCTGGGTTGACCAAGAAGGAACCAAGCCGACCATCTGAGGGTTACAATATGTGCTCAATGATTGTTGTTGTTTGCTTACAAATAGTTCATGGCTTGACGCATAAACCCTGGACGGCAGCCTCCGGCCAATCATAGCCTTGTGGCGCCAATAGTTCGCTCACATGTCGTCTTGCGGGGGCAAACAGCCTGGCATCTGATGATTGATGATCTGACCTTTGCTTTTTAGTCGGCGCTAGCCTTGCGAAGGAGGTGTGGCGTGGAGACTAGCGTGCTATGTACAGCAAGATTGCCAGACAAGTTATTCTTTTTGCCCGTAAAAAGAGGACATGGCCAGACGGGGACGTATCCGAAGGGATCTTTAGCTGCGGGCTTCTACAGGGATGTGTACGGTGTCAACCTGAACGACTCCTCTGCCTTCAACTTGGTCGCCATTCTTCATGCCCCGCTTGATTCCTCAATTTGAATGCTGCGAGGTAGGGTATGGAGGGGGTGACTCTAGCACGTGATAACATCACCCGTCACAACCCGTACAGTAGTGCCCGAGTCATACGTTGCAATGGGCTGCGTGCCTTGTCACGCATCGCATGCTACGAGTTGGCACTAGACTCGCCGCCGGTGCGGCCCGGAGCTCATGGATTTCGGCTAAGAACATGCTCACAACACCATTCTGAAGTGGCCCCTCTGTTGTGTCTCTCAACTTGAAGCAGTGTCTATTATCTTCCCTACCAAAGCCACTACATCACTAATTTTTAATACAACTGGCCACGTCAGAGAAGAGAATTTGAGAATGGTCAAGTTAAGGCGGGATCGACCACGAAGCAGTCTGCCTGGGCCCCCGTCGCCTGACACAGGCAGCTCTGCCCAGACGGACCAGGGCCAGTCCAGTGCCGGTGAGCGACTCCTATCCGCAGCAGACCAGGCGTATCTCTGGGACATTCCAAGATGGAACACATTCGAGGAGATCTGGCCCACAAGTAAATGGATGTACGACAAGTTTCGATTCGGCGGACAACCTGCCCTTTTGCTAGCCTCGTACCTCATGCTTGAACGAGCCACTCTGCTTCCACCCGAAAGCATGGAGTGGGCAGCTCGCATAGAGATCGAAATTTGCCAAGCAGAGAGGAGCAATAGCCTGTACGAGGAAACGGGACTAATGTGGTATCTCCTTCGAGCTCTCTGCTTCTCGTCCATGTTTATGGATGACTTGATGGCGGCCAGTGACTCGGACGATGACAGGGCCATCGGACTGGACATCAAAGCTACGACAAAGAAGATCAACTACCAACAGCACGACAATGTGCAGGATCTCACAGATGCTCTCGACTACGCCAGGCAGGCGCTTGGTTTCTCCCCAACCACCAGAAACGACACCGCCTGCAGGGTGAGGTTTACTATGGCGACCTTGCTTCGCCTTCGTTCATCACACTTTCACAGCAACGGGGAAGCAGGAGTAGCGAGATACGACATATCCCAAGCGGTTGAGCTGTTGGCGGAACTGAATAACGCGGCCCGGTCGGGGGATGAGACTGGTCTTGAGCCTGCAGAGACAGCGAGCGCACTCGCAGAGGCCTTGTTAATACGATACCAGCAAGACAGTCCGAACGCGAACAAGGCCGATCTCGAGAACAGCATGAATTGGTGGAGGGAATCACTTGCTCTAACACCCGAGGGCCACCGGGCTCTTCCTTTTCGACAATCTTGCCTGGGACTCGCCACTCTTGAAATGGCAAAGTGCCCTAGACCGGGCGGGTGCCCCAGGGAGCTTCTTGATCAAGCAGAACATTTACAGGAGAACGCGTACGTGCAGGTCTATCCATTCTCTACGCACTACTACGACGTACTGCAGCATCTGCTGCAGACCAAACTCGAACGATTTCGTCTCTGCGCCGGCATAAATGAGAGACATACAGCACTTGACGGAGCAATCCACTATGCAGAAGAGCTGTTCGTGGCTCGGCGCCAGTCGAAAGGAGAGACGCTCATGCAGGACATTCGCTGGATGGAGTCCAGCATTACTCTGTTCCGGCTTCTGCACCTGGCCACCTTGGCGAGGCCACAAGACGAGCAGATCCGCCGACGCATCGACGAACTGAAGGAAGAAATGCGAGATATTGTGCCGCTGGAAAAGTTCCTCGCCGAGGACTCCGAGAAGAGCCATCGTGACCAGCTCAGAAAGATTGCCCTCCGCAATAAGGAGAAGCTGGGCCATTCTTCGGGAACTGGGGAGCTCACTGATCCAATTCTTCCTCCTCGTTCTGGAAAGGCCTCACTCGAGCTCCTCTTCATCGACCCTTTACAACGCGCATCCTCACCTCCGATGGCACCTCCTCCTCCGTCTTCCCGTCCAAAGTCCCTCAAAGATGGAATCCACGGGATCCACCGCTCCCTGTCTCGCAGGTTCAAGAGAGCCAGATCCTTTTCCGAAAAGACGGTGAACCTGAGGTTGGAGAGTCACCGATTCGAAGAAGAGGTCAGACAGGCTGAGAAGGCCAAGGCTGACCTTCCCCTGGAATGGGTAACCCTGGCCGCGCTGGACGGATTCACCGCCGCTCTCCACGAGGAGGAGGACGACGGCGATAACGATGTCTGTGTCAGAGTCGCCGAGCTTTCAATGCGCGAATACTGTCTACGCTACGCCATCACGGCTTGGACCAGACGGTTCACCTTGACCAACACCTGGACCACGGCCACAGCGACACAGCTGTTAGAAGACATCATCGCCCGCAGCCAATGCCGGAA
>JBBEOF010000123.1:0-12289 GCA_037576055.1 Fusarium sp. M6JPR69
TATATTTCCTAAAATAAAGAAAATTATCTTAATAATTATTAATTAATATAACCTTTATATAAAAACTAAGATATAATATTATAAACCCTATAAGAAACTATAATTACTCTTAGTTATAAAATAACTATAAGACTTAATTACTATAGATTTTATTATAAAATTACCTTTATTAGAAGAACTAATTACTAGAAATTTCTATAATAATATTTTTATTATTATAGATAGACTTATAAAATTTTCTTATTTTATACCTTATAAAGAATTAATAATAGCTAAAAAATTCGCTTACTTTTTTTATTTTTATATTATTAAAATATATAATATATTACTTAAGATTATTATAGACTAAGGGCTACTTTTTGCCTTAAAATTCTAATAAAGCCTTATAGGATACTTAGGAATTAACTATAAACTCTTTATTATATACTATAAGGAAATAAATAGATAGATTAAATATATAAACTAAATACTAGAGTAATACCTTTAATACTATATTAATTATAAATAAACTAATTAGGTTAAGAAGCTATTAATTATATAGCTAGCCTATAATATAGCTATAAATAAAAATATAAAGATTATATTAGTTTATATTAATTTTAGATTTATCTTAGATACCTATTAATAAATAAAGGATATAATTATTAACCTTAAAGTAATCCTTATTAATAATTAGCTATAAAACCTATATAAAGAAATAAAAATAAAACTTAAGTTTATTAGAAATAAAATAATAAATTATATTAATAAAAAAAGAATTAAGGGATTAATTTTCTTAGAGGGAAATATAATTTACCTTATAATAAAAAATATTAAAATAAAGTAATAAAATAAAAAACTTAATTATAAATATATTAGACCTTATAAAATTAAATAAAAAATCTTAAAATATAACTATAAATTAGACTTATTACCTAAGGTTAAGCTTTATCTAATTTTTTATATTTTATTACTTAAATTAATAAAAAATACTATCTAAGTTAAAACTAATAAAGAAATAAAAGTTAATAAACTAAAGGAATATATTATAAAAGCTATCTTTAATATAGATAAAATTAATAATAAGATAATATATTTTATTAAATAAAAAAACTACTTAGACTTAGAAAATATATAAGAATTACTAAGATATCTTATTAATATATAATACCTTTTAAAGGACTTTTATTAATAGCATTAAAAGAAAAAACAAAGATAATATTTTAGTTAATAGTATCTATAGTATTAATAAGCTATATAGCTATTATAGCCTCTAATTTTATCTTCTTAGCCTTATCTAACATATTTAATAAGTTTAGACCCTAATATATTATTACTATACCTTATTTATAAATTTATTTTTTTTAGTAATATAAATATATTAAGCGGGAAAGCTACTTATTTACTTATTACTATAAGGCAATTAATTCCTCCTTAGCCCTTTTCTCTTTAAGCTTAAAATAATACTTCTTAGCTATAAGGCGGGATATTATTAAATAAGTTAATAAAAAGGAGAAATATTAAAAATAAAATTATATTTATTAATAAAGATTAATACTTTAGAGCTATTATAAGTATAACCTTAATAGATATACTTTAAATAATAAGATATGCCCTTAAGTATCTTATATTATAGGTATTTCTAAGTATAATTTAAATAAGGTATAACTTTAAAGCTTATTTTCTTAATTAGTTTAAATAAATAGTAATAGCGCATAATAGACTAAGATTTTATTTTTAATATATTATTAGTATTATTAGAATATTTAAGGAAGAAGGTTTTAATAAACTAAGAAAAATTAGGTAATTAATTTTATAGGCCTTAAGGATAAGACCTAATAAAGGGGAGATATTATATTATAACCTAATAAAGCACTTATTATATAGCTAATAGAGGACCTATTATTACCTATTAATTAAGACGCGATTACTCCTAGGAGCTAAGTAATCATAGTAATCACTTCGTGATTACCTATAATTACTTATATAATCACTCTAATTAACCTCTTAAGGATAAGTAATTAAGATAAATCCCCTAAGTATATAAGATATATTTATTATACTTTTTTATATAATAATTACCTTAGCTATTAATATAACTTAGTTATATTTAATACCTTTAAGTATATTACTAGATATAACTTATACCTATTATTACTTAAACTATACCTAGCACTCTCTATTAATATAAACCTAATATAACCAGTTTATCCCTTAGGAATACATATGACTATTATATTAGGGTTTATCTTATCTAGTAAAGAGGTTTTAATAGATCCTTAATAGGTAAAAATAATTATTAATTAGCCTAAGCCTATAATATATAAAGAAGTTTAAGTTTTCCTTAGGTTATATAATTTTTATTAGTATTTTATTTATAAATATTTAAAGGTAATAAAGCTACTTATAAACCTTATAAAAGGAAATATAAATAAATAGAAGCTAAGAGAATATTACTTAAATAATAAAGAAAAGGTAGTATTTTATTAGTTTATTATAGAGTTTTAAAAGGTATTACTCTTATAATACTTTAACCTAAAATAATTAATATAAGTAAAAATAAATATATCTAAAGTAATAATAGTAAGTATTTTTTCTTAGATAGATAACTAAGGTAAATAGTATCTAATTGCCTTCTAGTTAAAGAAATTTAACTAAGTAAAGCTTAATTATAGTACCTTAGACTAGGAGATAATAGCTATTATTAAGTTATTTAAATATTAGTAATATTACCTAGAAGGGGCCTTAAATTAAATTAAGGTCCTTAGTAATTATTAGAGTTTATAAGCTTTTATAAAGATACTTAGGCTTAATAACTAGTAGGGAGGATAATATATCTACCTTATGCTATATAACTTTATAATTAAATATCACAAGGGTAAAATAAACTTTATTAATACCCTATTAAGACTACTAAGATATATCCTAGAAGGGGACTAAAATCCTAAGCTACTTAAGTTACTTAAATATAAAATAGCTAAGATCTAAGCTATTATGCAAGTATAAACAAAAGTAATAAGGCTAGGTATAAAGCCTATATTAGAAGTAATAAAGTCTTAGACCTTAGGAGAAGCTAAGGTAAATAAGTAATCCTTAGGGGAAAAAAAACTCTTTACTTAACCTCTAGGATTTAATACTAAAAATAAATCTATTTTATATTAATTCTCTAAGTAGGCAAAGACTAAGTTAGGGGTTATTAATTTTATATTAGTAAAGGTAATCTAGATAATATTAATAGAAGAATTACTAATATAAGCACTACTTTTTAGCCTATTCTTAGAGCTAATTAAAGTAATATAAAATAAAGACTCTAGGGAAACTATAAGAAGATATTATAAAGCCTAGAGGAAAGAAGGGGAAAACCCTATTATATAGATTATAAGGGAAAATAGGCTTTTATTCTTTAAGGACTAAGTATATATCCTAAGGGACCTTATATTATAGAAAAGTATCTTCTACTTATATTATAAGGATCCCCTAGTAAGGCACTTTAGCACGTCGACCCCGAATTGGTGTTTGGCTTGGTGTCTTGAACTGGGACGTGATTGGAGGCTGAGCGCTGCACCTGACCCTGCGAGTTCTGAAACCCGTCTTCATATTCAGCTCGGGCATAGGAGGCCTAGTTCTCAGCCCCTTCAAAGATTCTTACGATCAACCGCAACTTTGTTGGGAGTCAGAGTCACACATCACAATTCTCGAACATCCCGAAGCGCCCGAACTTTGTGTATCACCGCATACCAACCGATCGGCGCCCGTTCTCACAGACTTTTATGATATTCCCTCGCCAGGCACCATGGACCAAGAGGCTGCTCCAGCCGCGAACGAGGTTGCACCCGCGGGACAAGAACAGCAGCTCAATCCCGAGTTGATGCGCACGGCAGCCAACTTCGCATCCCAGATGGCGGCCATATCCGTATCTACCATCACATGCGATCTCCATGAGCACTGCGATGGGAGCTGCGACGGCACCGGCCCTATCACCTTCCAGCCGCTGCAGGTTGGCGACATGGAGTATCGAGCCACCGTCCAGGACAGGCCTACCTACAACTTGCCTCTTGTGCAGGAAAACCCGACGCCGATCCCCTTGGAGGACTTTCGGTATACGCCTATTGACTCTGCGTCGGGCGAGATCCGTGTTCTGCGGCTCCATGAAGCTGTCTTCAGATCGGATCTTGTCGTTGTGGACCTGGTCACCATCAACATCCATGACGCGAACCGTCTCAGTTTCGGCGCTCTTTCGTATCATTGGGGGGATCCCGTTTTCGACCAGGCCATTGTATGCGATAGCAAAAAGCTACTCATCAACGCTTCCCTCTTTGCGTCCTTGAAGCGTCACAGGAGCGACTGGGTCCAGAAGCCCGAGTTTCTTTGGGTAGACGCTATCTGCATCAACCAGAAGGACAAGGACGAGCTGAACAAGCAGCTTGTGCTCATGGGCGATATCTACCGCGGCGCAGCTACCGTCTTCGTCGACTTTGGCGACGTCCAGAAGGAGTGGTACCTCGGGTACGATCTGATGTACCGCGTTCGGATCGTCAGAAAAATGCTCCACGATAGGGCCGAAGATCTGGCCGACGAGGGGCTTCGGGAGCGGGTCGGCCTACCCCCGGTCAACCACGTCTCCTGGCACAACTTTGGTGTCATCTTCACGTCGCCATGGCTGAGGAGAACATGGACGATCCAGGAAGTCGTCCTCGCAAAGGAGATTCATTGCCGCTACGGGCGTTTTGGCTTTGATTGGAATGGCTTGATAGAGATGCTGCACTTGATGGCGCTTCAGGGACGTCATGGAGGCATCTCGGGTTTGGCTGGCCACCAGTTGATAGGCAACCTCAACCTCGACCGCATCATGCGTATCAGGCTGGAGTTTCAAGCCGGGGGTCTGGCGCCGATGAAGCTTCTCTGGCGGACGCGAGACTGCCAGGTCTCGAACCCAAGGGACAAAGTGGTTGGTTTGCTGGGCATGTTGGTGCCGACGTTGACCAAGGAGAAGTTCGAGCCGGATTACACCTGGCCGGTCGAGACGCTCTTCTACCACTTCGCAAAGTACGTTCTCCGGAACTGCAGATTCTCGGACCGCGCCGCGTTGCTCTCCTTCGCAGGTCTTTCCCGCAGACGAAGCCCTCAGCAAGGAACCCCAGAACGTCCGGCGCCGCTGCCGTCGTGGGTACCGGACTGGTTGACGCATGGCACGTCGAGTCTCGCCGTTTTTGCCATCCTCCGCGAGAAGCCCTTCAACGCCTCCAAGGGCATGCTCCCTGTCATGTACCCGCTCGGCGAGTATGGAACAGCCGAGTGTTTCATCACGCAGCTGGGACACAGTTTGGGAACCATCACCAGTCTCAGCAGGACAGAGGCCGAGCTGAAGACCGACGACAACGATGGAGGGAGCTCTGTGCAGAGCACGCAACCAGCAAACGAGCCCCTAACCGCGCGGAACGTCAACACCGCCGCGCTGAGACTTGCAGATCTCCGGTGGCTGCGATGGCATAACGATGCCGTGCGAGTGTTCCACGCAGCCATGTCCACGGGGAAACTAAGCCGGTACGAGGACGTCGAAACTGCCTTTGCTCTGACGCTCCTCGCCGGCGACGATTACAAAGGAGCCAACGCGACCATCACCAGCATCCCGATTGAGAAGCCGTCCGAGGCTCTCGCCGTAGTGGTCGAAGATATATCCTCGGACCATCCGCGTCTTGCGACCAGCTTCACCCATCCTGCGGGTATGTTCAAGACTCAGACGTTGGCGGCTTACCGGGACCGTCGTTTTGCTGTCACGGAGGATGGCTATATTGGGCTTGTGCCCGCCTGCAGCGAGGTAGGCGACCAGGTATCCATATTGGGTGGTGTTACTGTCCCGTTTGTGCTGCGGCGAAAGGAGGAAAGGAAGTATGTGCTGGTTGGGGATTCGTATATCCAGGGTGTTATGGAAGGGGAAGTGGCGGAGGGGCTGTCCGCAGGTGATTGGGATCCGTTGTTTATCTACTAGACGGTAACGTACATGATAAGTATGCGCCGCATCCAAGTATGCGCCGCACTTTTCCCAACCCTTAGAATAAGACCCAAGATAAAAACACAACCAAGCATCTCATCAATTGAAACTAATCGCTTTCTTCTTCCTCAGATAGCTCAGCTTTGTTCCCTCGATTGTGCCCCTTGCTCTCGACCACTTCTCGCCGACGATTCGGCCTGCAGCTGCGCATTAACATCCAATTGATCAATTGCATCTCTTCCTTCCTCTATAGTCATCTTCCCTTTATTCTGTAATCGGGACCGTTTTGCTCCGCGCCGCTTGCTAAGACTCTCATTGGCCTACTACTGTACAAATGTTGATCCAAATCGCGCCGCATTATCTGATTTTCGTCCGTGCTAACCCGGACCACTATAAAATTCCCCGGCGTTTTCCCGAAAAACTACCCTAAGATTCTACACTCTTTATCCGTGCACATTGACACAGTAACAATGTTTAACAAAAACAACATATTATTTATCTATTTTCTGTCTATGCACGCGTTCCTTTTACTACTCCACCACATTTATTTCCCATTCTAACTATCTACTTTATATTAGTATCTTTTAGTCTTCCGCCTAATATTAAAGAGAAGAGGAATAAAAGAAAAACACCAAAAGTAATAGCGGCAAAAGTAACGGTTAATATCATAGACCCAATACCTATTACCTCTATTGAGTTTCTTGAGTCGCTTTCTTTATAAGTCTATCCCGAGTCGCGACTATTAATCTATTTCGACAAGAAATACAGACACGCTATTTCCTCCATTAGGTTTAACTCTACCAATTATCTACGTAATAAACACAGCATCCCCCTACCTCAGCGGAAAGGTCTCTCCAAGGTATTAGCTAAACTAGAGCTAAAAAGTTCAAGCGGAGCTGCGCCTCTTACTAACGGCTCGCCTAAAGAGCAAAGGCTCCGGTCCTAGCCACTATTGCGGGGGACTTTTTCAGTGAAAAAGCCACCCCCCTGCAGGTCAGGGGAAGTACCCCGCATAGCGAAAATAGCGGGGGAGGATACTTAGGGTTAGGCCTTGGCAGAGTAGAGAACTTTTTCTATAAAAAAGCTAGCCTTCTAACTAATAGGAGAGTATTATAGTTTAAGAAGTTAGGGTTTAATAGAGAAAAGATAAATTTAATAGATAAGAAAGAAAAAAAAAAAAAGAGAGAGAGAGAGAGAGAGAAAAAGAGAGAAAAAAAAAGAGAGAACAAAAAGCAAAGTAAGATTAATAAAAGTAATTTTAAGGGCAGCTATTATAGTAATAATAAGATAAGCTAGCTAAAATAGCTAAATAAAGTAATACTAAGGGGAAAAAATAAAATAAGAGGTATACTCTAATAAGGGGGGTTTTCCCTAGTAATATATATATAATAATAATAAAGAGGTAAATAAAATAAATAGTAATAAAAAAAAAGAAAAAAAAAAAAAAAATAAAAATAAAAAAAAAAAAAAAAAAAAAAAAAAAAAAAAAAAAAAAAAAAAAAAAAAAAAAAAAAAATAAAATAATATAAAATTTAAATAATAAGCTAATATTCTTTTATTTTCTCTCCCTCTTTATTTCTATTTTAATTTATTCCCCTATACTAGATTTATAATCTATTAAGGCATTATTTAATTAATCTTTTATCCCCTTTTATCTTTATTATTACCTAAGAGCTTTAATTAAGCAAAGTAACCTTAAATATATAATAACTAAAGATAGGGATTTATATATTATTCTACTATAACCTAGACTACTAAGTTATTATTTACCTACTATATAAGACCTACCTAATATTAAAGGCAAAGAGCTAAGAGAGGTATCTATAGTCTAAGCTATATTAGTTAATTAGAGATATATTAAAGTTAACTATATAGCTTTTTATAACATATAATCTACAGCTAATTAATAAACTAAAGGAGTAAAGTACTAAAAACTATAACGCTAACCCCCTATATAAGCTAATTAATAGTCTAGCTATCTTAAATAGCTATAAATATACCGCCGATAATAGATATAACTTCTATATAAAGCAGCTAGATAGGATAGAGGATTATATATTAATATATAAAAGGAAGTTATTAGATTATCTATAAAGAGCCTATAAGCTATAGATATATTTTATGGCAAAGGGGCTTATTAACTACTTTATAATATAAGATTTACCCTCGCTATTATTAATACTAGTAATAGCAGCGAGATAAAGAGTAATAAGGAAGGTATTATTATTCTTTAGGCTAGTATTATTAGAGGATAAGAAAAAATAGTTTATTAATATATAGGTAAACTATATCTAGGTATTATAGGATATAAAAGAGAAGGGTAATATTATAGATAGGGGTTTAGCTATATAGGCAAAATAAGTGCTATAGCTTATCCATATAGGTTTCTTAGATTACCTATAGGGTCTCTAGGACCTAGAGATATAATTATTTTATATATTATCGCTGCCGCCGAGAAAATTTACCTCTAGGAGCTCAGATGGTAATAGCAAAGATAAGGGAAAAGATAATAAGGAAGGGGCTACCTCGCGAGGTTTAAAGGCTAATCTTTGCTATATTATAGCCACCACCGAGGCCTATCTCTAAGATACCTATGCTCTTACTAGCAATAAATTAAGTAAGTAGAAATTAATAAAATAATAGGCTAAGAGATTAAGCTAATTTAGCAAAGCCATAATCTTAGGGACTAAAAACCCTTTAGCTAGCTTCTATAGCTTTAAGAACTAGTTAATACTAATATAATACTTTAAGAGAATAAAGCAACTCTTAGTCTTTTATTATTATATTATTTTTTACGAGGATAGCTATTTTACTAAGGAGGGCAATAACTAGGTACTCCTAATAGATATTATTAAGCTAATAGATTACTAGGTTAGCGCTATAAAGGGGATTATTACTTATTTATAAGAGTAGGATAAAAAGGGGGCATAAAGGAGGTAAGAGAGCAAGGAGGAGGATAATAGAGGCAAAGAAAAAGAGAAAAAAGAGAAAGATAACCCTATTTTAAAGCATAGTATCTATAAGTTTTATATCGCCTTAATCCACTAGATGCTCTTTAGTTAGCTATTTAAGTCTTTTATTCTAAGCTTTTATGCTATACTTAGCTAAAAGGATATATACCTAGCCAGCTAAGGCGCTAATAAGAAGTAATCCCTAGCAATAATAGGGACTACGCCGCGGCGTATCTAGTAAGAGCTAGGTAACTTTAATAATAACCTATCTGCCCTTACCTAGATAGCCTAGCTCCTCCTATTTAAATTTATCTACTTTATAAAGTAAGGCAGGGAGGCCAAGATTATAGACCTATTAAATAAGCTATACGGGTAATACTTTTACTAAATAGCCGAGACGCCCTTTAGCTATATCCTATAGTAGCGCATCTACCTCTTTAAGGCCGCCTATAACGCCTAGGTAAAGGAGCAGGCTTGCTAATTACTTAATAATAAGACGATTATATACCAAGGGACTCCACTATAGATAGACTAGGTCTTATAGCTAGCCACGTCTAAGTTTCACGAGGCACATAGGCTCTTATATAATAACCTACTCTTTAACTACTAGGATATTAGCCCAGTCAAGGCCTAGAGGGTATAGGATAACCTAAATAGCAATAAGTATAGTAACTTATAGGTTAGGCACCTAAGAAATGCAGAGATACTCAAGCCAATAGAGGATACGCTACTATTATAAATTAAGGGCAAGGAGGCACTATGGCAGGCCTTTATATAGAATAAGGGGGGTCCTCCTATCTCTAGACATAGCAGTAATAGCGCTAGGCCTTAGTTCTATCCCGAAGCTATAGCCCTATATAAGTCCTAGGTATAAGAGTTCCTAAGACGCATAATTATGCTTATCTATATACTAATAGCCCCTCCCCTATGGGCACTAGAGCTACTCTCTATTATATATACTAATACTAGTACCTAGCATTAATCTATATTAATATAAGAGAAGATAATTATAATCTACATGCAGTACTATAAGAGCTAAGAGAAGACAAGGGCTTAGATAAATAATATCTGCTTCTTCCCTAAGGCGATTAAAAAGCTACTCCTAATATACCTAGCTATTATATAGCCTCTACGGTAGGCCTTCCTTAGGCAGGCCAAGCCCAGCGCCTTACTATCGCCGTACCTATAATTAATGCTCGACAGCGAGGTATAGAGGGACTTAGCGGTATTACGCTGCCTCAGAGTAGCCTACTCGCGGGCCAAGGTACCAATATTCTAGGTCGCCTAGTAGCAGCAGGCGAGCTAATCTATTATTAAGAAGAAATTTAGCCCGGCTAAGAGGGCTAACTTTAATATATTTAACTAGGCGTCTACCGAGGAGGTTAAAGACGAGGAGGAGGTCGCTAACCTCGCTAGCATAAGTAACTATACCTTTATAACCTTTAATAATACCTATGCCAGCGATATAACCCTCGCCCCTATAATAATGCTATACCGCGCGTACTAGGGATCCTATAACTAGCGCATACTATTCTGCGTCGATAATATACTCTACTATAGTATTATAATAAAGCGACCTAGGGAGGTATTAGATAAGGAGGCTCGGGAGTAATTAGTCATAGCCGCGTATAAGAGGGTTAGGGTTAAGACAGTGCCATAAGCGAATAAGAAGGGCCTAGTCTTAGTGGCCCGCTACCTCTATAACGATAGGATACTTTAGCTATAAAGGCTAGGCCAGTAGGATGCCATACTCGCCGTTTTAGGGCCCTGCCCGCCCAAGTAGGTAATCATTATCCTTAGCACTAGCTCGGGTAAGATGCTTATTATAATAATAGCCGCATCGCTCGCGGGAGCTAGCACTATAGTGCTTATCCTGCCTACCGTGGCCCTCCGCGGTAATATAGTAGGCCGCCTCGATGAGGTTAGACTAAGGTATTATATCTAAGAGCGGGAGTCAAAGAGGGTAGCGCTAGTTATTATTGTCTCGGCCGAGGCGGCTTATACAAATAGGTTCCTCGACTATGCCTACCGGCTAGTAGATCGCCAATAGCTCGACCGCATCGTCATCAATAAGTACCACCTTACTATCACTGCGAGTAACTACCGGCGGTCTATGGCGATATTAGCGTAGCACCTAAGGTAGATCCGCACGCAGATAGTCTAGCTTACGGCGACGCTGCCGCCGGTATACTTTGATATCTTCGTTAGTCATAATAAGCTCGTATGGCCGCGCGTAGTGTATAAGTTAACTAACCGGGCTAACCTCTGGTATCTTATCTAACGCCAGAGTAGCCCAGGCTTAGTCGCTAAGAGGGTCTTAGGGGCTATAAGGGACTACTACGAGAGGGAAGATATATTCAATAGGGCACGGGATAGGATTATCATCTACTGCCCGACTAAGAATATAGTAGACGAGGTGGCTAGGAAGCTAGGCTACTAGTTATATATGGGCGAGATAGTATTAGAGGAGGAGAAGGGCGCTATAATCAACCGCTAGATCTATGGCCACGAGGAGGATAAATAGCCCGTTATTATGGCCATATCTGCTCTAGGACCCGGCTTCGACTACGCGTATATGCGGTTTATTATCCACGCTAGACCTCCGTCTATCATAATAGACTTCTCGTAAGAGTCCAGCCGGGCAGGCCATAATAACAAGGTAGCCAAGTCTATCATCCTGCTTAGCGCCGCGTAGCAACCACGGCTAAAGGGCAAGCCACTCAGCGAGGACGAGGAGTCTATATAGCTCTACCTCACGCAGTAGCACTACTACCGCGGCGTAATGAGCTAATTCCTTAACTCGCTGGATAACTAGAGATGGTATATGGCCGGGGATGAGCTCTACGGAGTCTACCCTGGATATCACTCTAAGAGGCGGCCATTAGGTATCAAGCTTAGCCTATCGGGAACTAAGCCTCTATCCTCTCCTCCTATAGATCTTCCCCCGCCATCGTTATCTCCTCATATAGCAGCCAAGCCTGCCAAGTCGACGAGGCAGAGTAGTAGTAATAGTAGTAGTAATAATAGCTATCAGAGCAGCAAGAGCATTTAGCGAGAGACTATCCTAGATAAGGGTAGTGAGAAGGTAATTATCGTCAGTGCCATGGTAGTCAAGGAGGAGGAAGAGGAAGGGACGGAGAACCAAGGCCAGGACGAGGACGAGGGCGAGGACGAGGTTAGGGATGGGGTTAGCATGGTGCGTCAGGGAACGACCTTTACTGGACCAGCCGAGGTTCTCCGGCAGGATCATATACGGTTGGGGTTAGTATTTACTATCTAAGCTAATCTGCCTAGGGGGTTTCTTCTAGCTAAAGATATAGCTTATAAGGTAAAGAGAAGAGATATTTCTAGGAAAAAGAGAAAAAAG
>JBBEOF010000124.1:0-12273 GCA_037576055.1 Fusarium sp. M6JPR69
ACTGTAAGAAAAGATAGTGGTGTAGTGAAGGGTGAGTGGCTTGGCTTGATTGGGAGCATAGGGGTAGCAATTGGGTTTAGAGAGATATCGGACTATTGCCAAGGAAGACCAGACTGGGGTTAAAATGTATTTAACAATCAACGTCGTGGATGGAGAAAGAAGGCAGCAGTGGTTAGGAGAATCAATCGGAGGCAAGGTGGCGCATCTATCATTATCAATCATTATGAGAAGAATAATGAAATGAAATGACTGATGAGTAAGCAAGACCGAAATGGTAATGATCATTGACAGGCAAAGAATGAAATGATAATGATTGAAATGATTCAATGAACGGAATATCCCGGCCGACCTTGGTACCCTGTAGTTGTGAAGTATGGAGTACTTCTTCGGCCACCAGTTCCTTCAGCAGCCCGTCACAATCATCCAGTAAGCCATCCTTAACCAGAATCTCACAGTTTGTGTTATCGCAATCGGTCCCGCCTGCAACCGGCAGCGTTTCGCAGACACGATATTCCCACAGCAAGAAAACACCGGCTCACACTCAGCGGCCATTATATCGAGAGGCAGGAGAATGCTGGCGATGACGCGCCGGAAAGTATTCTGAGCTCAGGAAACCGATCTTCGAAGTGGTCAGTGGAAGGCCAACCTCTTCGATCGAAGCGAAGGTAATCAATCGCCTGTCTAGACATCGCGGGCAACGCTGGGGTGATGAAAAGATCGAGGTTGCGATAAAAAGGAGTAGATCACCTAGGTCTCATAAGGTTAAGTACTAGTACTTCGATAAGGCGTCATTTTACTGGTGCGGTTAGGTACCGATACCCTGCCATTTTGCAGGGGTTTACCGTGGCTTTCATTCCATTTTCGTCATTTCATTGCCGTCCTTCCAATGCAATGATCATTACGTGGCGTAGGGCATCAATGAAATGATTGATAATGATTGTTATCAATTATTTAATTTCATTCCAATCATTATTAATGAAAGATGCGCCACTCTGATCGGAGGAAATGTCAAAATGGGAATCTTATCTTTCTGCTGTGGGGAAGGGGGGTTAACCATAGGAAAGGAATTATTACATTTTCAATGGATCGGAAGGCATGAGAATGATTAAACAACTTAGCTTGATCATCCTCCCCCATCACACTTGCAATTTTAATCACTGCTAACCATGCACAACCTGTTGTAATAAGGCAAGCCCTTTCAAACGTGAAATGACAGTTCCGTGCTACTGGATGGAACCAGACCGGCTAAGTTTCAGTAAGATAGGATTTTCAAGCGCAGAGGGCAGTCACGCTTGACAGGTTTAGCCATTGTTGGATGCCAACGCATATTTATTTTACGATATTTTACGGTATTGGGTTTTGATGCTGTTACGTCTTGATGACTCTCTTTTTCTGTTGTAGCTAATGGCCTCTTGTTCTCGTTGCAGATAACAAATAAAGATTCCTTCCTAGTAGTTCCATTAGCCAATTAATTATGAAATCCTTCCTCTAGTACAAAACCTCTTAAGACACTATAACCTTCAAGTAATTTCAGAAAACAAGAGACGATTTCTAATCGCTAAGCCTGCCAGATAGAATCCCTATTAATAGACCCCAATAAGACAGATAAAAAGGATGACGAACCCATGGAATACTTCCCTAGGAGCGCCTACCCCTACTCCCCCTTTCCTCCGCGTTAGTAATAGCTATCACCATGCTGTTCAAGACAGCTTCTTTTCGACACAGCCACAAGGTGTCTTGGGTTTGTCATGAGTGCGGCGAAACCTTTCAAATAAAAGTCACCAATAGATGTCTCTACGACGGGCATCGATTTTGTCTCAACAGGGGAACAAGCATGGGAGAAACAGCAGAAACGGGCATTGGCAAGGGTCAGCTCTGTCAAGAGATTATCAAGATAGCTGATGTCAAGCCGCATCAACAACAATCCGGTCCTCGGAACTGCTGGGTGAACTGTTGGTATCCCCTTCAATGCAAGGAAAGACCGAGATATAGAGATAATCATCGAGACCTTCGGCGGAAGGCTAGACAAAATTCGATTGAGGCTAAGATTGGGTATGAGGGGCATGGATAGATTACTTGTGGCGCTCTAGGAGACTTTCTCGGCCATCTGATTGGCGTCACTCTTATTAAACCTTGCACCGAGCTCCTGTAATTGGAGGCATGTGTCCTATGAATTGCCAATCCACTCTCATAGATTGACTAGGTACAGCGGACTCAGACTTGTTGCTGGTACTAATGATGTTGTCCAAAGGACTGGTGGGGGAAAACATCAAATAACACGATACCCATGGCAGGAGGATTTTAAGGCAGACAATGTGTATGAGGACAAGTTGTGGTATAGTAGGAGCGCAAAAGCTCATTTAGGAATTTAAAATTACCGCCAAAGGCGATGAAAGAGACTATCAGACACAACCCAATATGCAGTTGAAGTCAATAATAGCAGACAGCATGCTTGAACCTATGGCAACTGGCTCGTCATCATCGAGAGAACTATTGTCCAGTAATGTCTTGCTAGACAGGGCGGTATCCTCTGGAATATTAGCAATGTAAGCTTTGGGGTTATGTTCTGACCCTAGAGATCCCTTCTTACATTAATCAAGGTTGTTTGTGTCACGGCCTCCTGACCGCCAGCCCATCTATCATCGCGCTCCTGTTGGATCCAGTCGAGTGCTTCAGGAGGCGGCGCTATAACGGACCAAGGCTCGAATATGTCATCCAGTATTGGGTGAAGGTCTGGATATTCGTACGCATTAGGTTCAGGTGGATCCAGGGTCGGATGAGGGTATCCCCGAATAGCCCTTCTTATTAGCCTCAGAATGCACGCCATAGCGAAATGGACAGTGCAGAGCACCGAAATACGGCAACTGATGACAGTTTCAACCCGAATGTCTTGCAATAGTGCAGTCAACTGGATTTAAACCTCCCGGCATGTTCGCTCAGCTATGAGCTCTGCCGTAGGTCAATGCCCCTAATCTCGCCTCTGAGTCATAAGCTCGTGGATCACATCGATTTTGCCACTGGCATAACAAACGTCGAAGTGGTTGGGGTTTCTGTTATGACTGGTACTATATCTAAGCCGAAAGAAAGCCCTAACTATTACCATAATATTTTTCATACACCAAGAATTGTCGAGTTTCACCATCCCAAAGAATCCAGTTGCCCGACCTGGCGATACCACATCCTAGAGATAGGATGCGCTCCATTCTACTCGTAGCCATCCATGGACGCTCTGGCATTTTTTCTTCCTCGTCTACACGAATGTCATCAAACAATTCGCTTGGGAAGTAGTCGTCTGCGTAGGGCAGACCCCGCATGGCAAAGTCTTCTGGCAATGGCCGTCTCCGCAGGTGGGTCGGAAAGTTATCGCTGACCTCATAATCAGCCTCAACCACCCTGACACAGACGAAAAGATGGTTCAGCATCACCACAACTAATCTCCAAGGAACCATTTCCTCAATGGCTGACATTAAGGTTTGGTCCTTTGCCGCATGTGCTATAAAAACGAACATCGTGTGCAGGAAAGGCAGAGTGTTGAAGTTGGCGCACTGGTATAGAGCCGTCTTGAAGGCTCGTACCATGAAGTCGAGCGAGTGTCTGACCATCTCCTCAGGAAGCGAGTATGAGGCATCGGGAGCGCCAATTGTACCTGTGGCGCCCGTGCAGGAGCTGGCTTCTGGCCCAGTGTTGCTTCGCGTCTTGGGTTTAAGGAGAGCGCAGGGTAGAGTCGCTCCGATGAAGTGGCTATTTCCGTTCATTAGCATACACACGATTGATAAATCGAGGCCTTTCCTGGCAAATGTCATACCCAGAGGTGATCCAGCTTGCCTGGAACTCGTTGATGTAGTCGCACAGGGAGTCGACAAAATAATTCATGCACTCTTGCAGCCCATCTTGGGTCTTCCCAAACCAAATGATACCCTGAATCTTGACAAAAGCGGCCTCTATAGATTTCACTCCAGATAGAGATTGTTCAGTCTGGGCGGAAAATGCAAACAGCCGGGTTGTGCTTCGTGTTCCCACTGGAAAAGGATGGGCGACGCACAGTGACTTGATGAAGTAAAAGAGCTGCTCAACTGCGTTCCGTTGCTCAACCACAGCCAAGTGATGATAGAGTCGGCCAGTGGTAGGTGATTTCCTGAGCAGTTTGGCGTACCAACGCTGAGCGATATTAACCCAGACGTCACCGTGTACCCTCTCTCCGACGCCCATACCATACCGGGCAAGATCTCCGAGGCACTCGGCCCAGACATCTTCCAGGATAGGAACAGTCTCGTAGAATAAGGTCATCATGTTGTACGCCATGTTCAGATATGCCAATAGATACTCAAGGCAATCCGGTAGCTGTTGTCTCATGCGTTCAAGGAGGGAAAAAATGCCATATTGCCACATTCTCGCAGGCATGCCATACTTAAATGGCAATCTTCGCAGTGAAGCGCTGGCCAAAGGATGCTGGGTTACGAGAAAGAAATCGTAGTGTTCGCCGAGAAGAGATCGGTGCAGTATAATACAAGACTGCAATTCGTCCTGAGATAGAACGGAAACTCCCTCTTTGGAGAATGGAGTATTATGGGTTTCGATGCATTTGGACTCCATTGAGAGTAAGCTAGCGTAGATAGATCTGGCGAGAGTCACGAGTCGCTCTGGCGTTACCGGCAATTGATGAAGTTGGCGAGGCATGGAAATATTGATGTCCTCGGGCAAAAAAGGCGGATTTTCGAACTTCGTTTCGGATGAGTTGCTCACTTGATGTTGTTTCGGTCCCGCAGACGCTAGTGACTTCATCGAGATGTCGAGTCCATCTATTTCCTTCTCGATGCTAATCACATCAGAGATTATACAGCACGGGCCTGCGAGAGAGGCAATCTCGGTATCCGCGACCTCTCTCAGCGTCAAGTCGCTACTCCCATTCCGTCGTGCTTGGTGGGAAAAGAGGTTGACGAGACTCATGGTGATGGACCTTGAGGAAATGATGGAGAAGTCAAGAAGGAGTGATGGTCTTAGTTTGCACCCTTAATTCTGAATGATAAATGAAGATGTGAGAACACATGCTTGGTGATGGAAGGAAAAACCAACTATTAAAATACCGGCCAATCCCAGTTGATGGGTCTCCGCAAGCCAAGAAGGCTTTTGTGAGAGGAGTCGTCTAAGCGTATAACGGGCTCTGAGACGCGATGATTACCTCAAGCAAGGTAATCAGGGATGAGAAGAAAAGGGCAGAACTTGAATCACAGATCAGCTGGCCAGGGTGCCAGTTGTCATGTTATACCCCTCACAAAGGAATGACTTGGAGTTATGTTATTACCCAATATAAGATTTCCTTCCTTGTCAGCAATGACGTCTCCAGAAGAGGCTGTGAGTCACAATAACAAAAGACACAGCTCCCAACATGCAACGGCCCCAATGAGGTTTGCCATCATGACATTCGAATATGGCCAAGCTTAGCTAGTAACCTTGGCTCCGCGTTAGCCACCGTCACAAATTCAATTCATGATGGAATAGAGACGTCAAACAGCGACGTACTGGTGCTGCATGTGGCACGAAGCCCGTGGCATTCCCCACAGTATCACACTAGCACTCGCAGAGACAAAACGGTCTTTCGCAATGATCAATAAGGGAGTAGCTTGGCCCTCGACGGGTTGGCCTTGAGTAGTATTTATCTTCTGCCCTACCGCCGCTAGGTAGCCACATAGATCGCTGCTGCCTGGTGCATAAAAAGGTTGCCTATCAGCGAACAACCCCGATTTAACGCAAAATACGGCCATGGACGATCGGGATTTACACCTCCTCTATTTAGGAGACTCGGCTCGTTCATTTGAGGTAGGTTGTCTGTTTCCCTCTGACATCCGACACTCTGATTCCCTTCCTCTTCTCCCTTGGCTCCATGAAGCCCTTCTTTAAGAATGGTAGCTTACGTTCATTTTAGCTCCGCGACAGTGATTCCATGAGCTTTCCAGTGGAGCCAAGTTCTGATTACTCTCCTGCCTACGAGTCTTTGACAGACTCTCCCGAAAGACTTGATGGAGGTAGCCCACCCTCGTTCACCTTGGCCCCATCAGATCTGCACCTATCCAGTGGATTAGGACCAGGCCCAAGCCAGCCGATCTCGGATCCTTCTGACGAAGAGCCAAGCAAAGGATCAGAGCAAGTGGACGACTCCAGATCCTACGACAAGGGTACGAGGCCCAGACTATTTCCTGACGCAAAGACGAGAAAGAAGCTGCAGCCTGATCGAGCAATCATCTTCGAGAGGGTATGGAGCTGGGCTCTGTCAATTGCTGGCTTGCAACGAGCGAAGCATGACGTCAATATCACCGAAACTGCGACGGGGCAACTCGGCTGTGAACTCCAGAATGAAGAAAGCACCATCCAGGATATCCAAAGCCTAGCCGATGTACACCTTTTGCAAATCCGGTGGCGTCTGGTCCTTCTGGCAGAAGATTACGAAAAGCTTCTTGTTGGTGAAAGTAGGCACCTAATCCAACCGTGCGAACAATCACGGGACCGTACCGCCGAAGAATCGGCAGGTCATCAAATCACTCGCCGGCAAATTGAACGAATTTTAGACAAGATGACCCGCGATCTCTATGGACTGGGCCCTGATGATAGCATCCATCTTAGAGACCCAAGGAGACACACCGTGAAATGGTGGCTTCGAATTGGGCAATTGCTACTTGCTATGGTTACGGAAATGGGTTGGGCAACTCTTTTGATTCCAGCAATCTTACTAAACCAAGATGAGTACGCTCCCCTCACCGCCAACTAGAACTCAAATGTGATCTGACATATGGTTATGTAGCCTCGCCAGGGTTAAACCCGAACGAATCAACGACTTCGTTGAGTACGTTAAGCATTGCTACTCAGACTGGGAACAGGAGTTGCGAGAGATCTCTCCGATGATACAAACCTTGTTATACCAAGGAGTCCCCCAAGGGCTGTTGCTGCGGATACATGCCCTCCCTTCAGGATCCTTGCCGGCCAATATGGACTGTTCTTTCAGCTACTGGCTGTCGTACATGCCGTATCCTGGAAGTTCAACTCTGCCCGAGTTACGGCCTCCGCGAAACAAAACAGACTATGAGGAGGCCACGACGCAGTGACGTCACAGAGCGTGATTCAAAAATGGGACATTAATGCGGATTTTACAGTTTGAATGAAACGGGGGACAGGATCATGCCAGATTGTGTTTCATCAACCTTCTGCTAGATGGTGGCTTGTTAGTTAGGCACTACGGAATTACGAAAAAACGCTAACACTGGGATCCGATTGGCTGACTAAAATTGTGTTCCACTGTCGATAAGAACGTGCTATTTCAATATTTTCCCGGTGCCGGGTAGCAACGGTGCCCATGAAGCCCATATGCATTTCGTTTCTCCTTGTGAGCTGCTAAATACCACTGCCACATGCTGTGCTACCGCTGTGTATCTGTTTGCAACGCTCCCTGCCATGCGAGGGATCTGGTCGCTTCAGACGGACTACGACGTGGGCAGGGGTCTGGTCTGCTAACTGTAATTGGACACCGCCTCCCTATCTAAGCAGATCTATGCAGGGTGGTCAGCTAATCCACAAGACGGAAAATCGGACCGTCCTCCCAGCCAATGACATCCCCATCTCCGAGACAACCTATTACCTACAGTACCTGAAGTAGCTCACTGTGACTTCGATAGATCCATAATAAACCTCCACCAGATCCTTGGGGAATTCAGATAGTGCCCTAGCAGTGGGGCGACACCGTGTTAGCAGTCTTTGTGGAAGAAAGGAGATATAGCCTTGAGTAAAAAGGGGGTTATGTAAACAAATGGAAAACGAGAGAGCATACAAACAATTGGCGTTAGACACTCGCAAAAGAAGGTCTTTTAACATCGATTGGAATGCTTGCAACTAACGACTTACACTCCGCTCAACGCCAAGCAACAAAGTGCGCAGGCTGTTAGGACCTTTGCACTGTGGCTTTGGAATCAGCCCAATCTACCCTACACCATGGTTCCCCTGGACCCTAAAGATGGCAAAAATAGAACTAACGCCAAGGAGTGGCACGGGGTTGAGAGCTACGACCTGACGGGCCAATAACAAACAGCTACGATTGATTTCAACTAATGTTCGGGGGTTCGTGTTAGATCGCGACTGGGAAATCCAGTCAGAGGTTTGGTGCTAACGTTGCTTCTCTACCAGGGGAAAAGATAACAAACGCGATGTTTCAGCCAAGTGAGTCATGCGGCACTCAATTGCAAGTGCACTCTTGTTGTAGTAACAGGTTTAATGCGTCATTTCACCTACATGCCTATCTAACACTCTGCTTTGTACTCCTGCAATTCCTTGATGTAGACGGCCTTTGTTACCATTGTCCTAGGGCGCGCTTGATTGTGTTGTCGAGAGCTGCACTATTACGTTCCGTGATTTCCCAGTCGATTCTCGTCATTTCATCCCTTATCGCATTCTTCTCCTCGCCTAACTTCTGTCTTTGACGTTTTATCACTGATAATTTTCCAATGTTATCCCGTTTCAAAGCTTTTCTTTCCTCTTCCGTAGCGCGAATCTCGTAGTCAAGTTGAGACTTGAGGGCTTCGAGTTGATTTGCGCGCGCGTGATCCCGCACAGCTAGGGCAAGGCGAATGGCCGGCTTCAGCAAATTGCCGATGCCTTTAACACTCATAGAGACCCGATGAACAGCTGTATGCCTTATCGGGTGTGCTTTGACCAGTGTGGCTGCGAGGGAAGATACCGACATGTTCTTCGCCATGGCAGAAGCAGGAATTTCCCTCGCATGCTTTCGGATGACGCTCGCCCATTTGATCAGCTCGACGGCCATAGGGCAGTGCCATTTGCGGTGTTGTACGACTTCTGGTAGCCATTTCTTTGCAAAATCGAAACAGCACTCCTCTAAAACTCGCTGAACCTCGGACAACACCAAGTGTTGAGTCTGATAGGGCAAGAAGAGTTCTGGTGCCGATGTTAGGCCAGTACCAGAACGCAAAGCACGGTCACGGCCACAACTAGCGATAGGAGGTTCACCACCAACACCACTATCAGTGACCCATTCACCATCGCTGCCACTGCCGTCACCGGGCACCTTTTCCCTTTTTTGAGCTGGCGACTGCCGTTTGGCACTGGAGGAGCTGTCGTTTATGCGCTCTTTTATCGGGGCAATGTCCTTTGACATCACTTGACAGTGTGTTCCCTGCTGTTCGTCGTTGTGCGGCAGCGAGGTAGATGATCGGTTGAGGACCTCTTGTTCGGTTCTTCTGTTTGGTCCAAGAGAACCTTTCCGTAAAAGCTGGAGAGCACAATCCACAAGGCCACTATCGCTGAGATCGTGGAGCAAAGGACTCAAAACATGCAAAGATGCATGGATCACTTTCCGAATTGCGCCAAAGTTGCGTGGTCGACGACGTCTGGCGATGTTCTGGTGCTGCGATCGTCGACGCAAAGACGAGGGAAAGGACATTTGTAAAAACTCGTTTCTCGTTTGGGTTCCAGCAATGCCAGGAGCCTATCAAGTATGGAACGAAGAGAAGAGGAGCCCAAAAAATAGGAAGAGAAAGGATAACTTGCAGGCTTCAACATGGACTTGAAAACTCTAGTTCTTATAGTACCTACTGAAAGCTTGGTGGGAACAACAAGGCCTGTGATGTGATGTGGAGGAAATATCACAAACTGGTCCTAAACACCTTCTCGAGGTCGGAAATATTACTCTTGCTTTGAATTCCAGCCCGGAAGCAGGTGAGTGCTCAGTTACCCTAACAAGAATACGCCGGTCTCTACAAGTGCCAATAGTAAGCCTATCGGCTCGATACACCCGGTAGGTAGTGCCGATCCCCCAGGCCTACTCCATGCCTTTTCACTAGCTCTGGGTGCTTAGTATCTTTGTTCAGCGTGTGGGTGACCGTTACTGCCGTGCCTTGGCCGCCAGCCTGGTGGTGGGTGGTGGTTGGTGGTGTTAGGCCGAGATTAAAAGATACCTACTACAACATCACTGTGCTCACAGCCACTATTATATCTGGTGATCTCTGTCTCTGAATATCGATTGATCCAGTGCCACTTGCAAGCTCATACTCTCTGTTATGTGGAGCGATGTACAATGGTTAGTGTCTTGGAGCAAAATCCTGTTGCATCCATTGACATCACTATTTGATGCTACAATGAATTGTATACTCGGTTTCAAAGGCGGTGATGTATTGAAGATTATGCTCTTCGAACTTGTGACGGAATTGTCCTTTAGGGCTATAATAGTGATTGATAAACGGAAAACCATTCGTCCACTCTGTAACAGTGCCCAAACAGTATGGGTAGATGGGTGAACTTGACTCGAGCACCCAAGTCACTCTGTATGTATGCGTTAGGTAGCATAAGGGTGGATGCAGAGTGGGTGAGGGTTATCAGAAGCATCTATGATACGAACAAGTTCTGCTGGGTGACAAATCTATAAGATTTGCAGGCCCAAGGTGCGGTCCTTAAAAGGATAGCTCCTGGGCTAGAGCTTTCCCTTTAAGCTCAACGGCTAATTCTATCAGCAACTCATATCAAGAGAAATAACGCCATGCACCCCACTGATTATCATCATCGGTGCTTGATCTGCCATCGCAGGCGCTCAAGAGATTTTCATCGTCGCCATCCTGCTGGCCCTGGCCGGCAGCCAGTCCTAGGTGTTTGTCGTCGGTGCAGACCACCGCAGTCTATCGAAATCATCCATATTCACCACTTCTGTAACCCCAGACCAGGAAGTGATGGGTCGCTTAGCAGTGGCCAGTCTACTGCTGAGCAGCCAGCTCGCGGCGGGGGTTACTACGACATTCCTGCAATGAATGCAGTTGCGCAAGAGCTTCCAGCCTCCCCTTCTTCTCTATACCAGGAGCCACCTCCTGTCGGACCCAAACCACAGTGGTTTCGGCGGTGAAAATTAGGGGTCAGGCTTCAAACCGTTTCGAGGCGTGGTTGGGTGGAAATAAATCAGCTTCCCTCGTGGCAATCTACAGAGGTCACTCCTTCGTTACTTAATCGAAGTCAGTTTTATATCCGGAGACTCACCTCGTGTTCATAAGCAATGGATGTATGTATGTGATTCATGTCTGGAATTGGTGTTGGCAAACAATCTTGACCCAAAACACCGGGATCGGAAAGGGTGCTGTGCGAAACCAGAGTTTGCCTGGGCGACAGGTGCATTCAAAATAATGAAGTTGCCAGATCGTTTAGCCGTGGACTTGAAGATTTCTTTCTCATTCAGCTGTCCCGATGTATTCCAATCCTCATAAGGTGGATGCATGACGTACAGCCTCTGTTACTTGTTCTCGATATAACATGAAGAATCTGGGATTGGTACGGACAGCCGACTCAAGGCACCCATCCAAAACCCTGGTCACTGTGAGCCCTGCGCCTCAGGATCAGTAGGCTTGTTACATGTGAGGGATTCTAACCCAGCAGCCCGGGACGTGCCAACGTACTCTGCAATGACTCATGGATTTCGAATAACATCCATCATTAGAGCTACTCTTAGCGCAGTAGTCATACTTACAAGGGACCTAAGAATAGCACAAGCCACCTGTCACCCTGATGCCACTACCAATGTTCTTCTTAAGTGGGACTGCGGCCATTGTTGGACAAGCAGCACCACACTCAGCTCTCCCATCCATGGGTAGAAGACGCATAGAAATAAAGAGAATTCAGGATCAAAGAGCTCGAAGAGCCACATTCGGTAAAAGAAAGGCGGGCCTGTTCAAAAAGGCATGGGAATTTGGCGTCCTCACTGGCAGCAAAGTGCATCTGATCATCGAGGACGAGCGGAGGTCCAAGCATTCATTCACGACCGACAAGGAAGACATGCATGTTAGCTATCAAAGCATACTTCCCACCAATAGAGTCGGC
The DNA here is from genome assembly GCA_037576055.1 of Fusarium sp. M6JPR69. Classification (NCBI taxonomy): domain Eukaryota; kingdom Fungi; phylum Ascomycota; class Sordariomycetes; order Hypocreales; family Nectriaceae; genus Fusarium; species Fusarium sp. M6JPR69. The sequence continues at coordinate 11,857 of JBBEOF010000124.1, forward strand.
CCAGAAGATTTTGCGTCGCCGCTTGACTCGCCAGCCGGGGCGTCACCGCTTCATTCGCCAACCGCGGCGTCACCGCCGGCCAAAGTTTCGACCGCTTTGGTCCTGCCGCATACGAAATCAGCCGAAGGACAAGATGGCACAGATCTATTTGCACCCGATGAACTCACCATGGACATCGTCAAAGACTGTATAGAAGTTGCAAATTCTCTGGGGGGGCCGAGTCTCTTGACGGACTGTTTCGCGTCGGACACGATGAAGGAGTACATGCAAGGCTTTGGTTCTTTGAGCGGCCAGGAATATCTTAGTGCGCCTGGAGAATACGTGGGGGTTCCTGAATCAATCCAAGATGTTTCGTTTACTCTGCCTTCAATTTGTTCTCCATACTTATTCGACATGGGATGCCTCCCGCAGGGTGGG
>JBBEOF010000125.1:0-12243 GCA_037576055.1 Fusarium sp. M6JPR69
CACTGTAACCACCAGCAATACCAACACAGCGGGCGCAAGTCTCATGAGTCTTTAACTGTGAACTCCCCTTCACCTTTCCTTCCCCGGTGCTGCGGCGTCAAAAAGTTCCCATCCGCGGACCTCCCTTCGTCTTTCATCATAGCTGTCGTTCTCTCCTCCAACGACGACGGTTACTTCCCCACCTCCTCCCCGAGACGATCGCATTCCCAGTCCAATTTGATCTCCCAGTCTTCAGCATTTTCCTTGGCCTCTCGTATCAGCTATTTCCGCCAGTCTGTTTCCAAGTCGTACGCCGATTCTAACTCGTCCTCTGCTCCCTCGTCTCCCAGTACCATCCACGCCGACTCCGCCGATCTCTCTTACGCATCCACCCCTGCAACCAATCTCTCCATTGCCTCAGACTATGACGACGCTCTTAGTCTCGCAGACTCATCTGACGACCACTTCATGTTTCCTTCTTTCGCACGGGAAAAGCTCTACGTTCACGCGGAGATTCACCCCGACGATAACCTAGAGCTACCCCCAAGTCCTCGAACTGGCGGCTCTTACACGGTCTCCCCTACTGACCGCGAAAACTCAGAAGAAGCCTCTGACGAAACCTCAAGACCTGGTATACTTGGACATGGCGAGCATGCCGAGGACGATACGGCTGTCTCTAGCAGGCCCTCGCGCCAGGTTGACTACCTATCCCACGACTGGAGGGAGGAGGATATCTGGTCCTCATGGCGATACATTGTGACGCGACGAGGAGAGTTCTCCAACAGCGCACGATTAGAAAATGCTTCTTGGAGATCCTGGATGAAGGCCAAGAACAACCTCAAAACCATTTCTCCCGAGTCACTTAATTGGTTTGTATCCCTGGAATTACACGAGGTTCGATTGAAATGCTAACATCTCCAAGGCTCAAGGATTGCGATGTGACCTGGCTTTATGGCCCTCTACAGTCGGGACTAAAGGACCTTCATTCTACTCAGACCGGGCCCTCTAGTGTGTCATTGTCCAAGACTGACTCACCTGAGAACCTCAACAAGAAGCCAATCCTGAAGAGGAGCATGTCTGAGGTGATGCTCCAGCGACCATTATCAACGGCTTCACTGCTCAAGCAAACTACAGCTGCTGTCGAAGCCCACGAGACCAGGGGTAACTTGCGCCCTCATCTGGGCCGTTTAGCGACCGACTATCTCGCTTACCCATTATCTCAAAGACGGCTGTGTGGAGGATGCAGTAATGTCGCTCCCTCGACAGGGTCCTCCGGGATCGCATCCCCCAACTCTAAGCGGAAGCACATCCATTTCAACGAGCAAGTCGAGCAATGCATTGTTGTCGAAGTTAAGGGCGACGACGACGACGACGACGACATGGACATCGACCGTTATGGCGATGATAGTGACTTAGACGATGGTGTGATGATGAAGCGCACGAAGCCAAAGAAGCGGCAGCTCTATCGAAGGAAGACTTTGAAGTCGAAGCCAGCTGAAGGAATGACGATTGCCATGCTTCCGTCCACTACCCTCAAGTACCGGGAAGACACTACAGAACCACGAGAGACGGCTATGAAACACTCTCGAAGCCCAACTGTATCCTCTTCTTCCTCACAAGAGATTCTTCGACCCGCTAAGCAGTCCGGCGAGCTCTTCTTTGGTGAGGAAGAGGATGACGATACCCTTGATGATGCACTGCTGGGCCCCAGTTCAGGCTGGTCATCACCGCCCGCTGAAGGTGCCAACGGCAGCCTTCACCGATCCACCTCTTCAGTTAAACTTTGTGAAGCGCCTACTGGCATGTTCATGCCTTATGAGGCGGAAGAAGCATCGTCGACGGACGGCATTTTTGGCCATGTTATGGACACGGCCAACACCGCCCGCAACATTGCTCATGTTCTCTGGAACGTTGGCTGGTGGAAGTGATGAGACCACCCCATTGGGGTTTGCTGACTATGATGGGTCATCGAACCCATCTCACTCATTATGACATCCGTCTTCACCAGCGACGCACTTCGAATTTGAACAAGCTTTTAAGCTTCACCAATTCGCTCATACAGTGAGCGGGTTCAATGCCATGAGGCGTACCACAAGAAACACATATCATTATATACAGGCATCTCCCAAGGTCATTGGCATTGCCAGTCAATGAAATTCGGGATACGGGGCAAAAGCAGACAATTAAATAGAGCAAAAGTCACATACAACAATAATCGTAGTAAAATGTAGATAACAAAATTACCACATTCGTCCAGCTCTGCCCAGGTGTTCTTGAACTTTTGAAACTCCATTGTGATTGGTGGTTGGTCTCTTTTTTTTAACCTTGTGTGTTATCCCAGTAAGCGCGTTTACATCCGCCCGCCGGCGCTTCCTCATCACGTCACCCAACTCAGTCACCTTGACTCCAGAATCGTCATTTAGCCTAGCCCAGGATCTTTGAAAGTTAATCAAAATGAGGCGCTGGCGTGGTAACATGGCGAGGAGTGGGGGAGACAAATCTGGAATGCACAACAAACGGAATCGTCACGAGACTGCGGTTTTCGGAAAGAGAGCTGCGACTAGGTTGGCGATACAGGAAATGCAACGTTCTCTCGTGACAAAGGGTCCATAGTTAGCGCTCTGTGTGAAACATTGATCCTGACTCCCCCCCCCCTCCCCTTTGCCTTGACAAGAGCGGCCAAAGACAGCCGTGCGGGCTTAGTCGACGCCATGGCCAATCGGTTAGTGAATTTGATCTGCAAGCAGTGAAGAGCAAGGCCAGAAATTTTGAGCGGCAGCCAACTGTCACATCCGGATGCTCCCGCAGCGTATTGGGTTTTTGGTTCGCCGCCCCTTTCACTCCCAAAGCATCAAGAAACAACCACTTTGGGGGATGATGAGCAGAACCTTCGACCAATGCCATGAGGCTGAGTTTGTAACTCCCTCGCACTGGGCCGAGTCTTGGTGCTGGCTCAATCGTTGGAATGGTGGAGGAGTTTGATTGCTCTCCAAGCACTTGGTGCAGCTTGTACCCTGAGGCATTGAATCTCCATCTGTCGACAGTCTCAATTGCAGGACCACGGAACAAGGAGACTGGTTTGACAAATAAGCGCCATCAACTGCTTGACTGGTCCATGACAATGGTATCAAAGGTGGTTGGTGAAAGACTCGCTTTTGAGAGACTAGAGAATGGTTTTGCCCTTTCTATGACGCTCGAGGCAGGACGAGCTCTTGCCCTGCCTCAGAGGAATTCTGGCGGACCAATGCTACCTTCTTCGTCATCTTGGCTACAATCTTTCGGAATGAACCCCGTGATCACTGTGTAGACGCCTCCTCAGACGCCAAGTTAGAACGAGATTTCGTCATCCTCTGGATAGTGTTGTGAAACAATAGCATACTCTTGATTGTCCAACATCCCAACCACCTTATGGGTCTATGACGATGATGATTGAGGCGAACTGCCGTCCATCTCCAATCAGGATCAAACTTGATCTTCCCCTCAAGTCGGTAAATACCTTCATGAACAGATTTTTTTCCGAACAACATGTCTCTGCAGCTCTTAGACAATGTAATTATAGTAGACGACCTGACGACCCGATGACAGGGACGCTCAGACGCTCTAAACGCACGGCCCCAATGGCTTCATCTGAGATGCTGCACATACGCAGATCTGATCGAGGTCAATCAACAGATCACGCAATCCGACGTCCCGAACCCAGTCCGGGAGACTGAATCCGAGATCAGAGCCACGCAGATCTCGGATCGCCTGCGCCAGTTTCCCCACCTTCACACAGGTTCTGCAACCTTCTCGCGTTTTACCCTCTCAATCCCACTAGTTAGACCGGCAGCCTCTTGTCCAAGACGGATACAGTAAGATGGTTGAAGTTGGATAGGGCTCCACATCGTTCCTCGGCCATCGAGATGCCTGGGTCGTGGACTCCTTGTTCGACTTCGGATTGGAAAGTTGGCGTGAGGCACGGATAATCGCTAAGGTCTAGGTCGATGAGGGCCTGGACTGATGAAACTTCGCCTTGATTGCTTCCACCTCCATCTGAAGCGTCCAGATCCAAGATCAAGAGCAATTTCACCAGAAGAGCAGTCGTGACTCTTGCTCAAAGGAACCGTAGCAGACACATAGTAGGTAGCCGCATAAACCTAATGCTCCCGTCCGTCTGAATTCATGTATTCCCACCCAAGTAGTTCAAGGACCTGTAATTATCGTTGCTGCCTGTCAAGATGTCAAGTCGATTGGTGCGTATGACAAGATGCGAAGGAGTTCCAACGAACCCTGAAGTCATAAACAGCGAGCCAATAAACGGTTGTATAACCTTCCCCCTCCCGTATGTATCTGATACCCGTTGCCTCCAAAGCCCTGAAACGCCGCATAAAACTTTCTGTCTTTTGTGCTTATCGACAGGCCCAACACCGGTTTCACTCCCCTTAAGATTCCCCTTCACCTTACTCCTCCTCGCTTGACTCGTCTAAGATCCTCGAATTTTTAGATTTGTCGGGGCCCTTCTTGATAGGAATGATGCAACCCTGTTCCTTTAATCGTTTGGTGAGCTTAGTGCTGGCTTGCATACCGAGGAAGTCCTTGGCGTTGTAGACCGTGAACGCATCGCTCTTGGCCTCGACAAGGGCAGGGAAGTGCTTGACCTCCCGCGCCCCGACGAGATCAACCATGATCAAACTGAACTTGAGGCAAAATGCTCCGGGCGTGCGGCATGACAAATCCGAGAAGCAGAAGAAGCATCCCTCCTCACCGTGTTCGTCTTTTCCGACGAAAGGGGTTGCAACGAGGGATCCTATGAGCCTCCTTTGATGGCGATGTTCTTCCGGCATGAAAGATGCATCGCGAGTCCCAGTCTCGTCATAAATCGAACAGCTCATGACATAGTGGCCCCGGAGTTGTGCGCCAAGTTCCTCCTCGGTAAGGTTGGGACCTTCAATCATCAGCTGAGCAATGGGAGGCGGGTCGATGACCCTTCTGTCTCTGTCTGCAAATCCACAGTATCGAGCGGCTACGGGTTGCTGGCGAATCCTGAGCTTGTACTCGACATCATGTTCAACGGACCGCCTGCCGTTGCGTAGAATATCAGGAATCTTCGTCGAGTCTGATCTGGGCTCAAGGCCAGGCCTAGCCATATGCGACGGGACGTTGGGTGTTGTCCTCTGAGGTATGGCTGGAACAGCGGGTGGACGTTGTTTCCTGCCAAAGGTAGGATCAAGACGAGTATCAAGTCCCTGAAGACGTTGGTCATATCTGAAGGGACCAGGTCGAGGGTCCGGGATCGTCCTCTGTAGGGCAAACTGGGACATATGGCGACCTTGAAACTACACTGGTCTGTTTGGAGTCCGGGAGGGGTATGTCGGAAAGGCTTGTGTCATATCTGGTCCATTCTGCCGTGGATCAACCATGATAGCGTAAGAGCCCGAGGGAGGGTGAAGGAGGAGGTTGCGAGATGTGAGTAGTAGAAGCCGGACGTAGGTGCTTTGGTAGACATAGCCAGGTCTTGTTTGGTGCTGCGGTGTTTGTAATTGGGAGGGATCACGATATACAGCGACGAAAGTCGTTCGAGGAGGCAATTGCATGGCCTGTCACGACCCAGATCTGTCTGCTGTGATCTCGACGGTCTTGAAGACCATGGAAGGTGAGTCCTGACGGTGCAAGAAGTGTTGCCAAGAAGTATGAGTGGAAAAATGACTGTTGAAAGCTTGAAGTTTAGTGTCGGTTCAAAGCTGAATGGAATGAGACTGGATCGACCACGGTTGAGGCTCCACGATTGACACAGTGCCGCACACAGTGGATATGCTGAATGGTGTGATAGGCGGGCTGGCGGGCACTGGCAGGGCTAGCAGAGTGCGATGAGATAAACCGAACTTTGGTCCAGTGTCAGACAAATGGCTCCACAGGGATCATTGATGGCACCAGTCAATTGATGAGAATTATCTGAGGAGCAAGAACTCAATGACAAGATGCACTGAGTCGTGCAGCTCTTTATACACAAATGAAAGCGTTGCCTGTTCTTGGCAGTAGCAGCTGCCCTGCAGGCAGCTGCACTAGTGAGGGCCAGGGCTTGATATGCGACATCCAGCCATGCCAATCTCAAAAGTAGCTAAGCCATTTTGGAGACAAGCTGCATGGCTGTGGTCATGCCATTTGATTGGGACGAAAAGAGTGTGTGATCGGCAGCCTTCGACTGCTACAGGAAAGGGGGGGTTGGGGGGGTTGTCGTATCGCCAGCCTCAGAAACAGGCTGGCGCCCAATGACGAGGCTCATATGGAGCAATGTGTTTCCTGTATTTTGAAAACCCCTCATGGTCTCGGCCCGCCACATTCCGCGCCCTAGCCCCTCCAAATGATGACAGTTCGAGCAGGCAAAGCCTGTCGACCAATGATATTCTCCTTTGCGAGAGTACGGATACGAAAACAGCATGCATTCGCAACAGGATGTGTCCAGCGCATTCTCATTGATCCTGGCCGTGTGTGGTGACACAGTACAGTCCTCCCAAGGCCCTTTTTTTCTTTTTGGCTCTTGGCCCTCTCACTTCTTGTCACATAACTTAAGAGACAAGGCTTAGTGCACCCTGATTGGCAAACCAAAAATCTTACACAGGGATCTTCGTTCCCCGGTCGATTCGAAGACGAAATGCGTGCAGACTCAAGGATACCTAAATGGCAGCCCTTTCATAAACCTTTCACCTGGTAGAAAAATTCAGTTTCCTTTCGTCCTAGCATTCCAAGTTCTGGCCGCCGGCATTGCCATTGAATCCTAGCCACACTAAGGCCGGTTCGCCTAAATCGGGTCCCCATGGGCTTGTGAACTCAGCGGCAGCGTTGCAGAGGCCCGCATTGGGTCAAACATTTGCGAGGGTGAGTCTTCGTAGCCCTGATATGCTTGGCTGGCCCACCTTGGTCGTTTCATACTCATATAATTTCCGACTTCTAGGTCCATGACGATGCCTGGGAGCTCCATTGCTTGGCAGCTGGTCTTTCCAGCCAATCGGAAACATTCGATACCAACTACGCAATGCAAAGCGCGGAAGCCATGTTCGATTTGACGGAAAGTATTGAGCGTACTTTGCACGCAATTCAGCCGATGATTCAGCAAGACACACCCACAGGGGAGTCCAGCAATTGAAGGACCTCGAGGCGTGAGGATTACAGAGCAGAGGTGGACTGATGTTGTGGCCTTGTTGAAGTGCCAGGCTGCAATTGGCGGCAAATCCTGCACCAATCTCTCGCAAATGTTTATGGAAAACTTGGCCAACATGGGTAATTTGACACTGGTAGCCGAGCGCGCCGTGTAGCTCTTACAACTTCGCAGGGAGTTGCAGTATCATAGAAAAATTGAGCCAACTGAGTTCTAGGACATTCGTCCAAGGAATGAAAACTGGGATCCCGGTTCCAAAAGGAGGCCCAAGGCAGACCCCCTGGTTGTCTTTTCCCAGGCAGGGGCTTTAAAATCTGTCACTCCGTTCTCGTTCGTCTGTAATAATGGCGAAGTTGCAAAATCCCATCGATCGAAACACAGATCTAATTTGGACGAAGCTCACCATGGATGGGCTTGGTCCAGCAACGTTTCATGTTTGATTGTGAAGATGATGTGGCACATCTATTATAAAGTGTTTTTCTCGCGGTTCACTTGCCCATTTTTGCATGAGGGCTGTAGATTCTTTTCCTTCCGTCTCACCACACCAACATGCTCAGTGCATGTCAATCCAGAATATATCCAGCCAAGCACATCATCCCACTCAGTTGTAGCAACGATTAAAGGAATAAGCGAAGCCAACGTCCTTGATCGACCTCTTGCTGGACCGTCCACCACCAGACTATCGCTGGGTGTGGCACCTGACATTACTTGGAACATGAAAACTTATGACTGGCAATTTCTCTTGCCTCCCGCTCTCGTTTCCTTTTCAACTTGGCATACCGCAGGCCGCAGGCATTGCACAGCGTTCCGCCCCCATGAGGACCTCGGCGCCATTCTGGGGTGTCTATTGTATTACAGCTTTGGCATCGTCTGGGGGACGTGACTCGCTGCCACATGGTCAGCATGTTCTCCATTTATTCAATCGAACTGGGCTGTGCTTACACGCTTTGGATGCTTGGTGGTGGTCGTGATGACGCTGAAGCGTCGCTTGCCTTCAAAACTAGCGTGCTCCTTAGCCAAGGTTTTGAATGTATAACGAATATCCGGCTGGCGGAGTATTTCATCAACCTCGGCCCCCATAGGAAACCCTTGTAGACTACCCAGGTTTGATTGAGATGCATCATGCTGGATCGCATTTCTCAGATAAGGTCCGGCAAAGGCGGAGATAGTCTTGGATGACTGAGCTACCTGCGATGATAGTTAGCACCACATTATCTTTAGTTTCTTTTTGGTACCTACTTGTCGCAGCAAACTCACGGCGCCAAAAATCCCTGATGCCTCCGAAGGAGTGCGGCAAAATTGCGAGGCCGGAATCAAAGACCTGGTCTCGTGATGGGTGGTTAAATGTTGGGTAAGACGCTGGTAATTAGTAGCGGCCATCTCTAGCGGGCGGTGTCGGGGCCCAACAGAGCAAAAGGGCCAATGAACCTGCTGCACCAAACGTTGACGAGACAAACCTGGTTGCAGAGACTCTGTTGCGAGCTCTTGAGGTCGGTCTGGCTCAATTGCAGGCAGGCGATCACGTCTGTCTGTGAGGGGTCGGGAATCCACCCCACAAGTACGAACAGCCTTGAGCAGATGTGGTGCCAGAGAAACATCAGAGAAAGGACCATTTGGGAACTGTGCCATGAACTTCAATTGCGACAAATAAAAATGGTCCGTTTGCTCAACATCTGAAATGATCTTAGAGAGTGGCGGAAGTGACGGACGATGGGCCATCCCCCTTCCAGCCCCTTGATGTTGCCAAACGTTGATGTGGGCGACCATGTATGCAATCTGACAAGGCGTGGTGGCCTGTAGGACAATGGCAGTGATTAGAATAAGAATGGCAAAAGGCATGAGTAGCAAACATCAGTTCTCGGGAAGCCTTTATAAGTTCTCCAAAATCTATGGGAGTTAGAGAAGTGCTCCATTCCAAGCCCCAAGCCAGATGATGATCGCCCCAAAACGGATCTAAGTTACAAGACCGGATAAGCTTCCTGGTCTAGGAAGACAGCTGGATTCCGATCCATCCAATTAGCAACGTCTGGTAATGTTTTTCCCATTCCAACCCCGTTCGGAACAATGGAGCAGCCTGCTTCGTCAGGGGTAATGTCTTGGAAGGCTACCATGTTGCGCACGAACCAAGGTTTGGTGAATCACATTGGATAGCCTGGAGCCGACACCGTCTACTGTGCTGACGTTCAGTCTTTGAGCTGGAGCTGCCTTTTATGTTCTAGTAGCGTCAGCACACACGGCTCAAATGAGAATTCCGACGCAAACGCCGTAACTGAGTCAGGCACGGGTACCACAGCCCTTTCGAGTTGGTGCCTGCTTTCTATATTTCGGAGTGGTTTCTTCTTGTACTGCACCATCGCGACATTGGTCGACAGGCTAGGTGAGCTGTCCTATTTGGGCAAGCTAAGGCGGGGATCATTTGTAAAGGACCCTCTAGTGTTTGGCCTTCGGTTTAGGTATAAGTCTACAAGTCGAGAAGACGCATTACACAGTCACTTGCAAGTAAAGACCACCAGAGTAAGCATCTATAATCAAGAAGCCAGGCGTAGTCATCCAGCAGGATTGGGCCCCAGGGGTGAAAGTGAGTGGCATTCCAGTACCAGCCGCTCATTGAGACATCACACCAGTTTAACCCCTGGGGGCGAAATGCCTTCCTCGACCGGTTCACTCACCTGCACTCACCTGCCTTGGCCTACCTTTTCGCCCCCAGGGGCCAAACCGCCGCCGCCGCCGCTTTTGGCTCAATGCCAACAAGGCACGGCTATCGAACGAACTTCGCCTCAATCCTCGCGCCATGTTCGCTTCGCCGATCGAGCGCGCCAAAATCCCCATCACCACAGACACTGTGCCACTACTCCAATCGAACGCTACTGCGCCACTATACCAGTCGAGCCAAGGATGCTGGTTCTGCCATAAGGAACAACACAAGAGCAAGACCGCAAAGCCATATAAACCCAGGCGGGCCAGCTACTTCACACGGCGTAAACGCCTCTCGGTTCAGTTCCCAGCTACGTTCTCGCCCACCTTCCTTACTATTCATTGCCATTGCCCTGGGAATGTGTCAAGGGCAAGGATCACAACCATCGTGAATAGCTTCACGGTCAGCCTGAACGCTACACCATAACTAGCATCAGGCAACAGCCTGCTGCCTATGAGATCGGCAGACTGAACACAGGTATAAGAGACCGACTCTCGTCACTCCTTTAGATAGAAAATCAAGCGCTCATTTGATCCTCATGGCCCATCAGTACCTGCGACAGGACTGATCCTGGACTGCCCAAGGATCTGGGTTTGCTCCATGAACTTGACGTCCTTTGCTGCTTCTCTGCGCTCGCTCGATAATGCCCCGAGGCTTCGATGCCCTGGGAGTTGGCTCAATTCCTTGTTGCTAAGTGCGGTGTGCTTCTTGCATTGAAGCAGGATGTGGGCTACTGTTTGCCGTCCGCCGCCGCAGTCGCATCTAGGGTCCGTGATCCCTGGCACTCTTCGTTTGAAGAGAAAGTCGTTCATCCCAATCTTCTCCGTCCGGAGCTGGATGTAGATTGCGCTATGCCTCTTGCTGAAGTGCTTGTGTGGCTGTAGTACTTTTGGTGTGGCTCCGGTGTGTGCCTGAAGGTTGTCCGGCCCCTAGTTTCCTGTCGCCACTGCGTTTTCCATCTGTCGTTGACAACACTGCGCGACCACATCTTCAATGTGGACTTCAATGAATACAGTACCGGGGGTTGCTGCGCCCTTAGTCCTGGTGGTCCTCTGTCTCCATCCCCTGGCTTCTTTGGCCGCACGATCGGCCGCTTCGTTGCCGTATATCCCCTTGTGGGATGGGATCCATCGGATCTCGACGGCCAAGCCTTGCGTTCGTAGTTCCTGTATTCGCTGCGTTATGTTTTGGAGAAGGTATGACCCCGATTTACCCCTAGGCCTCGCCACCAACCTGATAGCTGCTTGGTTGTCTGTGTAGATCAAGATTTTCTTTCTGATATTGCCTAGGCTTCTATCTTCTTGGGGCGATCTGGAGAGCTAGTGAGATCCCTTGGAGTTCGCCGGCGTGCACTGTCGATACGGTATCGTCGCCCATATAGGCGCTCCTGCTTTGACTGGTCGTCGTGCACACTGCCGCAGCGCCCACGTATCCGTTAATACTACTTCCGTCTGTGTATATGTGTATAGCGTTTGTCTTATTGCCGATGCCGCACTGGTGTCTCGCTCGTGCTTTCTCGATGCTCTCTTTGATGAATGTTTTGTGGCCTATCTACCATGGTAGGACAAGGTGTGGGGTGATTACTTCTATTTTCTCTATCTTGAACCCTTGTTTGTCCTGTATGGCTTTCTTTATTGCTCTGCGTGGGCTTATTTTTGTCTTTCCTCCTCCTAGACTATCTGCGCTGTGCTGGGATTCTTGTCCCCTAAAGCCGATTCTTCCCAGACAGTCAGCGTTGTGCTTCCAGATTTGATGTTTGATGGGCAGAAGATGTGTTTTGATATCCAGGGCGGAGGCTGATGTGGCTTTGAAGGCACCAGAGATCGCCCTGGCTACCCGTGCCTGCAGACTTTGCAGTTATGCCAGTGTCTTGTTTATGTACGGCATGTTTCGCGTTCTCCAGTTTAAATTTGACCACGCAGAGCATGCATATATGATCTGTGGCACCACCACTCCTCAGTAGATCTTCCTCATGTCTTGGAGAGTAAGGCCCCTGGTTGAGCAGCGACATGTCTACACATACTGGAGAAACCGAGCCCGAGCCGTGAGGAGCGCAGGACAGAATACTATGGACCTGGAAAACACGGCAAAGGCTGCGGCCAAGCAATATCACGACGCCATACGGCAACGGAAGGATTCCCACTGGAACGAATTTCTAGGTAGTACCTAAGTACCACGGTCCCGGGAGTCTGGGTCAGCTCAGAATCACAGCAACTTCTTCACTATCCTTTCAAGAGTATCATCTCAATCACTCATAATACTTGCAATCATGTCTCCCTTCGCCAAGCTCGCGGAAAGGACTCTCCCTCGCAACTCTGCGCTAATAGAGCACAAGTGGATCAAGCTAAACAAGGCGTCCCATACTGAGACCCCTGTTGAGCCGACTCCTCTCGTCGCTGTCATCGGTGTTGGGTTCGTTGGCACAGGCCTTGTT
>JBBEOF010000126.1:0-12149 GCA_037576055.1 Fusarium sp. M6JPR69
TGAGATCCGTTGCTTTGACGGATCAATGGCTATTCCGATCCATTGGTGGCTGGGATGTGGATGTCTTCTTGTCTATAGCTTTCGCTGGTTAGCGCTAGTCTTTCTTCTTCTTCTTCAATCAACACAACATGCTCATTTCAACATAACGGTTCAAAAGGTCTGCGTAATGACACAAAATGCGGCCTGGGTCAATTTGAACGAGACATTGAACCTTTGAAGATAGTCTTCTGGTCAGCACCATGGTCAATTCAACTGGAGCATGACGAGCAGCGAGAGTACCTCCTCGAGAGGATCATCCCAGGAGTGTGCTTTCGACCCCTTTGCAGAGCCTAGTTCGGTAGTTTCCAGCAGGTTTGTCAGCGACTGGAAGCGGTAAAAGCCAACAAATACCAAGGGTGACCGACTGCCAAGGGCAAGGGGCGGATGACAGATTCGTAATACATGAAAGCCCAGAGATCCACTGGTCCCTTCCAGGAAGTCAGGGCGTTGGATGAGTGCTAACAAATTCCAGAATTCTGTGCTACCTTATTGGTGAGTGGACAGGACTACAATTGTGACAAATAATATACGTGATTACTCAGAGCGGTTCCACCCCCACCTGTCACCGGAGCCGCTGTTGCGGATTTACGGATATATGGGTGCTTAAAGTGGATCCTCCGGTAATTTTACGGCGGCTAGGAACACCGGATCTCCCGGCGCCCGATTATACGTCTCGAAGCAACTCCGACTCATGGAGGTTGCTTGCGTCATAGCAATAGCATTACCAGAATGAATCTTGAAGTGCAGCTTTTTGCGTATTTAAGCTCGTTTAATAACCCGCTGTGAGCATCTAAATCGATCTAACAACACTAAAGGCATCAAGCCTCGCTTATTCCAAGCCCTCCTTCTATCTCTCTTCATTGAAATTTGGATCCTTCAAACAAAAGAGACAACAAACTTCCAACGAACAACATCATGCATCCAACCACAATCCTCAGAGCGGCACCAAAAACAAACAACACACAGCCGCACTTTTTAACGCAGAAGCTCAGACGTTTGCGCCAAATGCCTCTAGAGTTGGTTCCTCTATTCGCGATCGTTGGTACGGCATTTGTGTTTGGTGGCTATACCATAGTCCGCAAGTTTGTGGTTGATAAGAATTTGCGGTTGACTAGGTCGAGCCGGAGGGAGAATTGATGGTACACGGATTCGGAGTACGCCAGATCCAGTAATTAGGTGATTGTTGAAGTGAGCATGTTGGACCCCTAGGAGATGGGGCGTTTGGAAGGGCAGCGTTTGGACTGAGTCCGAGCAGGTTCATTGAGGAAACTTTGACGTAGTCGCTCCTATCCCTTCAACTGTCAGGAGGCTCTAGTTAGGTCACTACAGGGGCGTCTAACCAATCAAATATGAGAGCATGAAAGGTACATTATTCTCCACCTAAATTAGCCTGTGATAGAAGTCCCAACAATATCACACTGCTCACATCCCCCCTAGATTGATGCCTCCTTGTATTGCTGCTGACCGCCCCCAAAGGCTTCCTTGAAGACTTTGACCAAGGCTTTCCAAGCTGTTGGCCCTTACAAGCAACGCAGCTGGATTTTTTTTCCCTCTTTGGACGTATTTATGCTGTGCCACGGGCGTAAATTCGTCCCCAGTCCGAAATGACTGCCTTGAATGACTTTCCTTATGGAACGCCTTGAACAGGTCGTTATGAAGGCGCTGGCGCTACTCTTGCTGACTCGTATATCGCTTCCAAGCCGACTGGCCATGGAGCTGCATAAGGAAGTGTTGAAATGAGCATGTTATGTTAATTGAAAGGAGAAGAAAGACTGGTGCTAGCCACCGGAAACTATTGATAAGAAGACACCCACATCCTCGCCACCAATGGATCGGAATAGCCTGATCCGTTAAACAATGGATCTCAACACTCCCACTCGAGCCATTGGTGCGAGATGTGTCTGCGTAACAGAGCGTGGCCTCATTAAAACCTCAAAAACACCTTCGTGGGTGAAAAAGAGGAAAGAGCTTCTATTACCACACCTGTGTTAGATTGATCGGTCATTTCGAATTTCTTGCCTAAGGCGGCTTTGATTTGGCGGATTTCTCCCTTATCGGGGCCAGCGATTAGGAGGTTATCCACGTAGACGGCGATGTAGGTTGTGCCACGGATGAAGACGCTAACGTCGGCGTTGAGTGGTTTGAAGCTGAGGGTTTCTAGGAAATTAGATAAAGTCTGGTACTAGATTCGGGGAGATTGTTTGAGGCCGTAGAGAGCTTTTCGTAATCGGAAGACTTTGCCTGACTTATCGTTGAAACCCTGTGGCTGAGTCACGTAGATTTCTTCTTTGACGCCGCCGTAAAGGAAGGCGGTTTTGACATCCATCTGTTCCAGTTCAAGGTCTAGGGCCGCAGCGATAGCGAAGATCATTTTATAGCTCATCGGCTTGACCACGGAGGCAAACGTTTCGTGGTAGTTGATTCCCTCTTTTTGTTCGAAGCCTCTGACGACGAAGAGAGCTTTGAATCTGGTAACCTCGCCATCCTTTCCCCGTTTGAGCTTATACACACATTTGCCCTGGAGAATATGTTTTCCTGGAGGTAGGTTGACTGGTATGAAGGTGCCGTTTCTCGTTAAGGAGTCGATTTCATCAATTATGGCTTGCATCCATTGTTTGCTATGAGGCGAGTTCATTGCTTCGGCAAAGGTTTTGTTTGGGTTCGGTCGGTTCAAGGTTGTTGGCGATCATAGCCAGGTGAATGGCAATCATGGTGAAGCGCCATTGGTTTTGTTGAGCTGCTGGGTCTTGTTGAGCTAGGACTGTGTATCTTGATGGCATTTGTCCTCGGGTTTCCCGTACTGGAAAACGTTGTTGGGGATGACCGTCTGTTGCTTCCATTGGGACTTGGTGTTCGTCGACTGCACTGCCGGGGCTTTGTGTTCTTTCTGGAGTCCCCAGTTCAACATGGACGCTCGGTTCGTCTTGATTGGGTGGATGGGATTGGATAGGAACTGCCTGTATCTCTTCATCTATCCTAGTGTTTTAGGTTAGGGGTATAGTTGGGAGAGATGATGTGAGATCCATCCGTTTCGCGTTGGGTTCGTCAGTTGGTTGCTCGGATGCAATTCTTTTTCTCAGCAGGGAATTCTCATCGAACACGACG
Organism: Fusarium sp. M6JPR69; assembly: GCA_037576055.1. Taxonomy (NCBI): domain Eukaryota; kingdom Fungi; phylum Ascomycota; class Sordariomycetes; order Hypocreales; family Nectriaceae; genus Fusarium; species Fusarium sp. M6JPR69. The sequence goes on from JBBEOF010000126.1 coordinate 3,145, forward strand.
TTGTTCGCAAAGAATATTCTTCCATCATCGTCGACTAAGGCGTAGTTTGTGCTCCCTTGATAGCCGAGGAGTCGGCAGGGGATTGTCTTGTCGTCCATCTTCTTCCGTTTGGCTGAAGGCAACTTAGCAAAGCCTCGGCTGCCGATAACTCGGAGATGGGAGAGATCCGGCACTTCCTTGTGCCATGCTTCATAAGGTGTGATTTGACGACCCGAGGCTGGTGAGAGGTTTCGTACGTATGCCATGGCTTTGAGGACGTATGGCCAGAATTTCTTTTCCAGTCCTGAATGGACGAGAGTCGTGGTCAGCTTCTCGAGTAGGACACGGTTTGCTACTTCGGCCACCCCGTTTTGTTCGTGCTGCTCGGTAGCAGAGAAGATCATCTCAATCATCTTGTTTTCGCAGTAGAGAGTGATTGCATTAGCTTGGTTTTCTCCCCCTCGATCGAGGCGGAGGTAACGGCAGCGACGGGTTGGTGTCTCGGCTTGTTCCAGAAGTTGTCGAAGGCAGTTACCAAATTCGGACTTTTGCCTGATTGGGAAGACCCAGGTCATTTTGGTGAAATCGTCTATGAAGCAGGCCCAGTATCTATGGCCGTCGATGCCTTCGTCTGGGAAGGGGCCAGCGATATCGCCATGCAGGCTCTCCAGTGGTCTTGTTCCTTTTCGAATGCATCCGCGGTGAGGCCTTTCCTTCATGCGCCCTTTTACGCACGCTTCACAGACGTTGGAGTCAGATAGAGGAGTGATGCCCGTGGACATCTTCATGAGTCAATGCAAGTTCTGTTCTCCCAAATGGCCGAGTCGGTCATGCCAGATCTGCAGTTTGGGGTCGCTGACAGAGTATGCGGCCATGGCAGTGTGCAGTTGTTCGTCGTCCTCGTCGATCACGTACAGACCAAATTTCCTAGTGGCGCTGAGGATGACTTTACCGTGGCTTGTAATGACGGCTCGTCCTTTTCGAAATAGAATAGTTGCTCCATCTTCCTCGAGGGCCGAGACCGAGACAAGGTTGCAGTGAGCGTCTGGAACGTAAAATGCCTTATGAAGGATCGTCGCTCCTTTGGCATTGTTCCGTATGGTTCTGAGGGTGTATGTGCCTTGCCCCTCGGGCATCAGGATTATGACCAGTCTCAATGGCAAAGCCCCTGATGAACCCCATGACGAGTAAGCCAGAAGAACGGCCGGTCACGCCGCCCGAGGCGCTGGCGCCGTCTTCAGAGGCAACAAAAAGACTTTTCTGTACACCCTGGCCATTGCAATAGCTCAGAATGGCGTTACGAGGCGTTTCTTCTTCTGCGAAGATCGATCGCACGCTTCGACTCTTCCTCACGAAGGTTAGCAAGGGCTTGACCAAAACGAAGGAAGAAGATCACTTTCAACCCCAATGAGAGTTTTGCGAAGGTCCCCGACATCGCGAAGGCCAGCGATTAAATAGATAAGCTTTTGAACCCCCCAGCAACATAGCGAAAGTCTAGAAGACCAAACTTGAGGATATGTGGATAGAATGGCAGCTGGCAATTCCAATGGTGCCCTATTTAATATTGAACTAGTATTTTGTTGTTATTAAATAAAGGGTGTTAATGATGCCTTCGTTGCCTGATCTTGTGGAAAAAGGTGGCCGGTTTCTGGGTGGGGCTTACTACTCCTGGCCTCTCGGTTAGGTAGGTGACGTTCTCTGGCCAGAATATGATCATGCCGGAGACAACCGGGCATTCTATTTAGCTCATCTAGATCAGTTTCTAAGTGGCTAAGCCGCTGGGGACACGATGTGGACAGCATGTATGTACCACCATCAGTGGCGAAGACTTTTTGGTAAGACTAGTTGACTCCGGTACGTTTGATCTTACGTCCATGGGCCTGGTTAAGATGATTTGAGAGGATTTGAGACTGGTAGAACGTAGGTTGCAGTGCTTGCAATTCTCTTGGCTGGCCGTTCCCTAAACCTGCATTACTAATAAGAAACACAACGATCCCGAGGTAACGGATTATGATAACCCGCTGGGTTTCAATAGACAATGCTTCCCTTCGTCCTCTAGCGTGGACGCCATAGAAGGCCTTTCAAGTCTTCTAGTATGAGTAAGTGGTCAAGTATGTGTTCGTGGGAACATGAAGCAACAGAGACATGAAATTCTAGAAGATGCTATGGAAAGAGATGGGCCCGCTTACTTTGGTTGCGTTCCTAGACAATCCTCTCGCAGTTGGCGTCGAATCGAAGGTTGAAAAGTCTCGCATTTTGCATGAATTTTTCGGTCTTGTCGAGCTCCCTGTCCCGGCCAAAGAGCGTCTCGACGAACTCGATGCCGGCATTCTTGCCTGGATCTGATGTCTTTCGCTCGGCAGCCTTAAGCATGGAGGACTCGCAGGCCTTGAGAAGCCCCCTCAGCTTCTCACTAAGACGCTCACCGGCGTCAATGAACTCCCCGACAAGGACCTGATTCTTAGCGCTACGCGCCCTACCCACAACTTCCTTAGCTCGCTTCACCTTGCTGGCCAATTGAATAAGGAGAAGCCAGAGTTCACCGGCCATATCGGAGAGGGGGGTAGCCGGGCCGTGATGGTAAATAGTCCAGTCATAGATCCATTTGCCAAGGCTATTGGCATCAAACACACTGCCCAGCAGCAGGACGGGCTCCTCGCTGGGATCCCAATTCTTGAGTGAGTAGCCCTGAGGGATGTGATGCTTTCTGGCATCAGCCTCGGTGGCCTTGGGAGTAGCCAAAATCAGCTTTGTGATGCAGTGGCAGCTAGTAGGTCGGACGAGTTGGGACCGGGTTGGCAGAGCACCGGTCGAGGAACGGCAGCTATACACGAAACTGGTGGGAGGCAGGGGCTGGGGCACAGGCATCTGCTCTCGACCGTAGAGCTTTTTATAGTAGGCGGTGGGGGCGGCAGCTTCCGGGCCGTTGTTGTGATCGTAATTAGTGTACAATCCCAGATCGTATTCAAAGTCTTGAGTGTATGGCGCGGGTCGGCGGTCGTGATGATTGCTGAGGCGCGACTGCGCAGAAAGCACGTAGGTGTGTCTCAGAGCCTCGATGATCTCGTTCTCGTCGGACTCTCCATAGGGGCTGGAAGCCCCGATATAGGCAAGCGAATATTGGCAGTCGCACTTGGAGCGCCGAGACGAAGCGGAGAGCCTGGGCGATAGAGATGTTCTGCGGTTTATAACTGCAGTGCTATACTGCCCGAAGCTGCTGTAGCGGGGAGAGCCCTTGGGTGGACGCGGGCTGAAGTTACCCTGCTGGGAGGAGATGAAGCGTCCGAAGTCTGGTTGGGTTGTGGGACAGTGATGGATCGTCTCAGCCCAGGCGCGATAGGGCGAGGGACTAGGAGTCACAGATGACATCCATGGGTAGACACTGGCGTGGTTGAGGAATGGGCCCCATCTAGGAGTTCCTGGCAAAGGGTAACTCATGATCTGGTAATGCGGCGATGCGTGACTGGTATCTGCCAAAGAAAAAACCAACCGCTCTCTTCCAAGCTCCTACAGTTTTTGCTGGTGAAATTCTGGAATTTTCGAGATTTCTTGTTCTTTTCCCTTTGTTTAGCATTGATGTGGGGTGTGGGATGGTAATCCGTCTTGTCATTTGCTGCATAAACAAAACTCTGGTTTACAGTGTCAACGATCAGGACGCGCCTGAACCTCAGCAGAGGCGGATTTCTTCCTCAGCTTCTCGGTGCAATGTAGAATATAGTTCTGGTATCGAGGGTATTCCTAAAGAAATTATCCGGGTTGGCACGCGAGCAGACGTCATAATCGAGTATTCTTAAGCGGGTTTGGTCGAGCCTCTGCATCGGCGGCTTGGCCACGTAATTGTTAATTGCAACACAGCGGTTCGTCCGCTCAGGGATTCAACATGTGAAAATCGCACTGCTGATGTCGGTGAGACGAGGCTTCAATCCGGGATGCTTATCAGCTAAAACAGATGACAGTAAGAAGCGCACAAGCAGCCCCGGCAGACTTTGAGATATCCGCGGAGCGATCTTGATTCACCCACCTATCACCTCCTACTGAAGCCCGACAAATTGATAATCCCAGTGTTTGCGGAGCTCCAAGAGTTATCGGCAAGAGCACGGACCTCCGATCATCAACTGCCACGTAGCAGGCCTCCGACGCCCATCATGGCTCCAAGACAGAGTTTATATGACGAAAGATCAGGTGAAAACATGGTGAGGAGGCGTCCTCGGAAATTCTCCATAGAGCTCTTATCCCAATACTCATTTGGTCTGTCCTAAAGGTCCAAGCGCGAGTACATGCTTGTGTAAATTATGAACGCCCCCCCCTCTCTTTTTTTTTTTTTTTTTTTTTTTTTTTTTTTCGCAACCCAGTCGGGGCCCCGTCCAAGCCACTCTATCTCAGAACTCTAAAGACCCTCAAGCAAGTCAAGCATACCTGCAGGCAAAGCTTTTTGTGTTCCATGGCCCTTTGGAATTGCCCATCCCTCTAAGCTCAAAGACATGGGTGATAAGGAATTGCCGAACTCCGAAACCCTCGGCAGATTGGCCAATCCTGGCTGCATAAGTCATCTCCCCACACAAAGGGATTTATGATCCCCTCTGATTCTGAAAATGGGCGTTTCAACCTCCTGGTCCTATCAGCAAACTCAATTTCCCGCTCACGGCCCCGTCGTCCCAAGTCTAGGCTCTGCTGGTACTCTGCGCTTGCTAGAGCACGCACAAGCTTTGGGCGCTGCACCCAGTATCGCATTCCGGTCAGGGCTCTGGAAAGGCTGCCTTATTTGATCCTCGCATCCTCCTCGATCCTCCCCTGCCCTGCTCTTGCCGTTTGATTCCCCTGTTTGGGATAATTTCGGTTGGATTTCCTCTTCTTCCATTTCAAGGGTCTCAACCTGGGCGCTAGAAGCCCTCTCGTCGCAATTTATTTTTTTCGGATTGCTAGTTACAATTCGTACAGCCGGATCCTTTCTTTCCTATAACTTAGTCCTGTTCTGTACTGGTGAGAGATCTTGCGTTCGCTTTCCACCTAGTTCTTATCGCCGCCACACCGTACTAATGAGCACGCCAACCGGCCGGATGAGTACTGCTTCTTCAATGTCTCGAAGCAATATGACATATCAGGCGGCGCCAAGTCAAGTAGGCAGCTGCTCATTCTTTGAAGAAGCAATTGATACCTCCCCCTCCTGATAGAAGTGGGTCTCGGATCCTCCTACATCACATTCCTGACTCAGCCCGCAAAATTCAAGATCCTCGGAGGTAACGAAGCGCCGCAAAACATACTGTCAGCCGTTGTGGGAGACAAGAAGTTGAATCGGTTGCCCCACAACTGGAGACAATCACAAGCAAATTCGGCCCTTTTGGAGCCCAGTGCCTCTGGGCAGGCCGCAGAGATAGCTAAGCCAAGGCAAAGGGGCCGAAAACCCAAGAAGCAGCCAAAACAGCGGACGGTAGTGGGTTAAGAAGAAAATATATCACCAATGAGGCGAAGAGGTGTGTGGATAGGCTGCTCGCTTGTTCTTCTACTTTTTCTCCCAATGGCAGTTCGCTGAGGCCCGACCACAGGAGCCCATGCGATACTAGCACCGCCGATTCGTTAAACATGCAGGGTCTGGAGGCGGATAGCTTCCCGCTGATATGGACGAACCCTTTTCAGCGGGACCTTGTGCAACGGAGGTTAGGGGCGACGTGTTCGACATGGGTTTAGAACCACTTCAAACGGCCGCCATGCCGCCTGATTTGATGGTCTCATCCCAGCCAGTTCCAGCATCCCCCCTCACCATATGTGGGCCGGGGCTATCCGTCAATATGGAACCGCGAGGACTCTAAGCGGATGAGATTGCTTGGGGCCCATTCCGGAAGTTTTGATGATGGTGGTTGTCGCTAGCTCCTAATGTTAGAAAGAATGGACAACAGTCTCGCGTGAAAGACATTTGAAATTTCCTACGAACGCGGACTTGGTCGATATTCCGCCATCTCTTTTATGTAAATGGGGTGGCCATTTTCCGTATTAGCTGAGATTATCGAGCAGCCCTGCTGGGTAACAATGATGATTTAATTCCCGAGAACGAAAGCAGACAAACGAAAATGTTGAGAAGACCAACCAGGTTCGAGCAAGCCCTGGTTCAGAGAGGTTCACTCGAGTCAGTTTTCGATATAGATAGGTTTCAAACGGATCCTCCACAGAGAAACAGCGGAGCAGGTTGCGGAACTGCTTCACACATTCTTCCCGGCGCTGCCGACGATGGTCGAAGAAGAGGGCCTCCGTCCGCAACAGGAAGAAGGTTACATGCCAGACCGCACCTTAGAATAAGTAGAGGGGAAGGAATTAGCAGTTAAACTGGGGAAAGCGCTGAGGATGGATTGCCGGTGATAGTCTGGGAACAGCTCGGTCGGTGGTCAAAGATAGAGCCCTCATCTTCTTCAGGCCTCACCGAGAGACGAGGAGTTGTGCGACCGGTGGAGGAGGGGAATGATCATCCCGTAGAAAAAGCTGGGAATGAACGATTACACGGTCTCCGAGACATAGTCCGATCTCACTGCGGTCGACGCTGGGCAAGATCGCTCAGACAGCCATTGCAGACAGGATATCTTACGTTTTGGAGGCGTTGGAGCTGTCACACTCAACGGGGGATTTTGACTGCGTTGAAGCTCTTCATTTCTAACTAAATGAATGACTGAAGTTGGTCTATTTTATCCTTCCTCGAATATGGTCGTATTCGTCAGCTGTGACGGGGTTTTCCTCACAATCTGTTTCATCCAAGCTTGATCGTGTGGGTCACACAGCCCGTGTCAGGGCAGCCTTAGTGATATGATGTGACAGGAACAAGTCTACAAGAAATGGTGGGCTCGCAAGCCCCTTGGCCTGGTCAGCTTCGATAGTAAAGGTGTCTATAACAGAGCATTCGACGAGAAATTACGCAACAGGGTTGCGCCATGCGCGCCTTCTATTTGGGGCGGATGACAACCATCAGGGTGAACAGACAGACATCTGAGAGGTGGGAGCTACCGCATGTGGGTCTTCCTATTCTTTAACGCAGACTTGTGGGGAGAACCATCAACACAAAATTTGGCTCGTGGATGACTACTTGACCTAGGCGGCAGGATAGGCAAATTCTCAAAAGCGAATCGACAAAGCACTTATCAGGCGGAGATACCCACGCCATCTTTGATGCACTGGGGCACGAAGGCCAAAAAAAAAAAAAAAAGGAGAGAGCGGGAGATTAAACTATCATCATTTTGTCTCATAATCCCAAGTAATCCGAATACGCGAGATTGAACGGATCAAGGAGTGGCTTAGTTTCTCTTCTTGTATACCACATCCTCCTCATTACCAGCCGCCTTATTCTCCCATACCGTCGCGTTCATAGCTTTGGCATATTCCCTTGATGGAGTCGAGGGGTATGGCAGCAAATTCTTCATAGGCATTCCAGCACCTGCGGTCTAGTATTATAGTCGGGGTCAGCCTAGGAAGGACTCAATTGCGCCTAGGAGAATCATACCAGACAGAAATCGCAACGGGCGCCGAACATCAGAACCTTATTGCGGCACTTGATAGGGCCCTCTTCGCGATCAATACTCTGGTCTTCGAGCCAGTTATGGAAACTCACATAGTAATTCGCGCAGGGGCTGGTCATCTTAGTGAAGATGTGGTCGATCAACAATGGCCTGATCGTATGTTGATTCTCCAACGGAACGAAGGGTAAAAGTGTCAAAGGATCAGAAGGAAAGAGATCAAGGACCCGGAGGGTCCAGAGGATTAAATCCTCCTAACACAGCCTTTAATACAGCCCGGCTGCAGGGATTAACTCTAAATTCTGATCGTTGTACACTTATTAGATACAAATCCAGGGCCTTTCTACATTTTTTTCCATTTGACCTTGTGACAAAACGGCTGAACGTTTATATCTCTCTGCGACACGACACAGCTTACGGGCCGGGATGAGAATACTGCGATTTTAGCTGAAACAAAGGTACGTGAATGAATTAACATTCCCAACGGCTGGAGCGAGTGTCATCCTGATAATAAAATCCGCCAGCAATGACGATATCGCCGGGTAGCTGAAGAGCACGGCCCTTAGCATGACGGCCCTCAACGTTCTGCAGAATCTATAGTGGGTCGATGGGATTGAGAGATGACCTTTCTCTCACGAAATTGGTACAGAGAGGACGAACAGACCTGTGGAACGAGGCTTGGCTGCTCGAGCCGTCGCTTATGCAATTGGTTGGACTGTAGCAGCGAGGCAATTCTTGCTTGCAATTGACGGATGGCTGGCCCAAGGACCCCCGACTAAACACAGAGGTGCCACAAGGACACAACTGTTGGGCTCCAAGCCGCCAACGCCTCCCAATTCGCCCAACGGCGCACTCAACTGGCCCAGCAGTGAATCACGCGTGCCATCCACGCTGAACGTGAATGTCGGATCAAGAACTGCTAAGATGAGGAATAATTTTGCTTCATGGGCCCGGCTGCAGTGATAATTCTGTGTCTGCCTGGTGGCGGGGTACCAGTTCTCAACGACCAAGCCAAGTTGTTGAGTTGAACTAACCCTAAACGTTCAGCTAAATGCCGTGGTAAGCGCTTGTTTCGGAAAGTTCGCCGCTGTGCTATGTCATGTCGTTACAAAACCATAATGATTGACGGGTTGCTGACCGAATCGTGCATATGCAAAGACCCGTGCACACTGTCTCATGCTTAGCTGGTTAGATGGGAGGCTCAAGAGGGTCAAATGCCACACCCACGCACCCCAGCGCAGTCGAGGCAGAGTTGTGCACACCATGTGAACCCAAACACCTCTCGCTGGATCTGTAGCCTCGCCAATTTGCTTGCTCCTTGGTTACGGAGGCATTTCTCCGATTCTCAACTTCGATTCACCGCAGGACGCTATTTTACACCGCAAGTTGTTACATAATAGCTGCTCGTAAAAATGTATGCGTACCATCGCTGATGTTCCTGTGACACTCGGCAGGCAGATATCGTTAACGCTGACGACTACGCCACGTTTCAAGATGTCAAAGAGGCGTCCGCGCTTCTCCACTGCCTGCGTC
>JBBEOF010000127.1:0-12088 GCA_037576055.1 Fusarium sp. M6JPR69
GGCGCAAAAGTGGGGCTACCAGCCCGCCTGGCACGAGCGCTGATTGGACAATATGTTATCCAAATGAATTCAAATATCCAAATAAATCGGATGTCCCGATTTGATTTGATTTGAATAAATTTTAGCTCGATTTGATTTGATTTGATTTGGATAAATTTGATTTGATTTGAATAGATTTGGATTTGATTTATTTGTTTGCAACCCTGCCTCATTCACCCTAGGCGACTCCATCCACTCAAGCCGAATTTTCACCTGAGTTGCTGTCGGAACTCCTTCCGCAATAGTTCACCGTAATTATAACCAAGATTGCGTAGCTGAGGCTATACGGGATGTTACTGATAGAGGCCTGTTATAGACAGGAGCGGCCGAGAAACGTGGAGTGCCTCGGTCAACCATTTCTAGACGACTTTCCGGTCAAGCGAGCAGGAATAAACGTATCCAGGCCCACCAGCGTAATTCAAAGAGCCAAGCGGAGATCCTCGTTTGTTGGGTGTTGCGACAAGAGTCTCTGGGCTATGCTCCCTCGCACAGCCAACTCCGCGCCTGTGTCGAGGCCCTCCTTCAACAACAAGGCAATAACAAGCCATTGGGTAAAAGCTGGACCTCCAGGTTCATCAAGCGACATTTAAAACTACCATCCAAGACCACCTAGTGCATAGCCCCACCTAATGCATCACCAAAATTTCGATCCTCCCATACAAAATCTAAATTTTGGTGCACGCAAAAATAGACCATCGTGTCAATAAAAATCCAAGCTAGTAAAAAGTTTCTCCATAAAATTGATCGAAATTTACTCTCTGCGTGGTTTTTTGACCTCTCGACCGCTGCGTGTGCGCTGGCAGTGCTTTGCTACGACCATAAAGTCCTCACTTTCGTCCTCTGACCTGATACCCACCTCAATCACCGACTCAACCTCCTCATCCACATCCACCTCTATTTCTGCCTCCTTTGAGTTAGGAAGAGCTTCTCCAGCCGCTAGAGCCTCCGACAGAGCCATGAATCGTCGGTTCGGGTTCGGTACCGCCTTTCTTTTCTTCCCTCGCCGCAGCTGGGCCACCTGCTCTTCGAGGCCAGTAATCCGCGCATTCTGAACGGCCATCTTCATCTCTAAAGCTTCCAGCCTCTTTGCGATCTTACTATACTTCCGCCTGGTTGGACGACTTCGGTGTTTGGCCAAATCTCTCACCTGGCGGCTCGTTTTCGGCGTATCATCCGAGTGTAGTTGAGGAGGGCTCGGCGTCTTGAACTGTTCCACCACCTTTTCTTTGTCCGGTTGAATTTCCGGATGTGTTAGAGCTTTGCGACGATTTATTGGCCAATTTCCAGTAAATCTCCAGCCGGATAAGATAATCTCCTTCCTCATGCCCGCCTCTCTGGCTTTCGCATATGCCCGAATAAAGTTGACTTTGTCGACCGGCGCAGAATCGGTCAAACTAGCCAGCTTTTGGAGTTCTTTCTGATACGCACCTTTGATGACATTAAAAATTCCATTATCTAACGGTTGCAGGCCATGAGAACAATGTGCTGGTAGGTAACAGCAGTAGACGTTGTTCAGAAAGCACGTAGCCATCCACTCATCCTGGATGCTCGTCAGCGATCTTATAGCGGGAGACTTTGCAGTGAAAACCCCAAAAGACTCACCTGTGCATGGCTTCCGTGACCGTCAAGGATAATGAGTCTCGCATCTGATGCATCACGAGGCTCTGTTTGGGGTAGATAGACGCCCTTCAACCACTCGAGAGCTATGTGGTTGTCGGTCCAGCCGTTCGGTGATGTGATATAGTGCCAGTCCGCTATCAATTCGAATTCGTTAAGAAACCACTGCTTCTGTAGCTCTTTTCCTTTAAAGGTAATCCCCGGTTTTAAAGCGCGACCAGTTGCGGTGACAGCCTCAATAAACGAGGTCCACGTGCGCGACTGGACGCCTTTCAACATCGCCTTCTTCTTCGGGTCGGAGATCATATTAAGAGGCTATCCAGGCCTCATGGACAACCAATTAGTTATACCCTATAAAACCCCATAGAGAACTTGTAGAAGACTTACCTAAACCCGCCATTATGCCGCCCTCGTCCACGTTAACCGTGTTCTCAGGCTTGATCCAGCCGTATTCGTTCTCCCGGATATCGAAGTACCAATTGACCGCTTTTGGTGTAAACCCGTCAAATCTGGCAGCTTCCTGACGTTTTCCAAGCTTGGTAGATAGTTGTGGGTGACGTTTGACGAACTTCGTGGTCCAGTGCTTGCCCAAAGGTTTGTTATCGCCTTGTTGTTGAAGGATGGCCTCGACACAGGCGCGGAGCTGGCTGTGAGAGGGAGCATAGCCCAGAGACTCTTGCCGCAGCACCCAACGAAGGAGAGTGCCCTCTTGGCTCTTTGAAATGCGCAGGTGGGCCTGGATACGTTCATTCCTGCTTGCTTGACCGGAAAGTCATCTCGAAATGGTCCACTGAGGTACTCCACGTTTCTGGGCCGCCTCAGTCTGCGATAGGCCTCTATCAGTAACATCGAATATAGCCTCAGCTACGTCGTCTTCAGTATAAACATGCCGAACCATTGTGGCAGGAGTTCCACCGCGTAAACTAGGCGATATGCCTACTTGAGTGTATGTAGTTGCACAGGGTAGATGAGGTGAAAATGACAATTTTTCAAAGGGCTAGAGAACTAAGCCGCGCCGCGGAACAGGAAAAAACAAACCCGATATCAAGTTTCCACGGAAAAAGCAATATGGTACATGTCTTACTTTGTGAGTAACTTTACTCCAGAGCGAATGCGATGTTGTTGAAAATTTAGATTTTGTATGGGAGGATCGAAATTTTGGTGATGCATTAGGTGGGGCTATGCATTAGGTGGTCCTGGATGGTATCTACGAAGCTTGGGAAACGCCAGGAAGCCGCCAGATTTGACAGGTTTACACCAAGGGCGCTTCGATATTCGGGAGGCGGAATACGGCTGGATCAAGCCTGAGAACTCGGTTAACGTGGACGAGGGCGGCATAATGGCTGGTTTCGGTAAGTTCTCTACAAGTTCCCCATGGGCTTTTATAGGGCATAACTAATTAGTTGTCCATGAGGCCTGGACAGCCTCGTAATCGGGAGCTGTGACCCAAAGAAGAAAGCGTTCTTTAAAGGAACACTCCATGGGCAAACAAAGCACAATATGCTCATGTGATTTCTCAACAGAGAAACAAGGGAGGAATGGCGAAATACCAGCGTCCTCGGCTCGCGTACCAGCGCACACATCAGCTTGCATTAACAGCTGGCCACGTCCCAGGTCCTGGTTTGTTGCTTGTGGGGTTGTGGCGCTGTGTGATCGCCAGCCTTCGGCCCAATCTCACAATCGCCTCGACCCAGAAGGGCGCTTTGACTGCTGACAATCACTAGTTCCCTCAGCCTCATCACTGCCGATCAGCAAGCCTCGAGAAACGATCAGCAGAGCTGAGCTCTATCAGACAGACTCGGGCATGGTCGACATCGACAAGATTCCATTTGCTTCTAACCTCTCAGCTCATGCCGGGATCTAGACGCGGGCCGTGCCGTGGAGAGCCATGTCAACACCAATCAAATTCTTGGGACAGTGCAACATCCGTCAACACTTCAGCGTGGAAAGATTATTGGCGCGGTTTTGTGTGAAGGTGGCTATGGCAAAAGAAAGCATCACAAAGTGATCAGCGTCGCTGAAATGCGATGGCCAGTAGCCCACTCATCATGCAGTCAGCGAAATTCCCATAACATGTGGCTTGCATTATCGGCCTTGGTGAGCAATTTTCTTTTCTGCCTGTGACCAACAGCGACCAAAAGTGACATGTAGAGTTTCCTCATCCCTTGCTGGAGCAGTCTATCAGAGAGAGGTGTCCCGTTCCCTCCACCTGCAACAACAGCTGTCAACCGCGCCATTCCCGTCCACAAATGGTTTACTCCCAGCTCTGTAGCGCTTACGACCGTGGAAGAGCCCGCTAACGGTCCTTCCTATCCTCGCCAGTTTCACACAACAATCTTGCCACAGACATCGGCCCTCCTCTCGTTCTCTTCGGCGAATCCATGACCAGGCAATGCGCTATGGCTAGCCACTGTGGTCGTACTGGCAGAAATCCACATCTTGGGCTCTCCCGCGAAGCACACCAAACAACCAAACCCTACAGCACACTCCCTCATACCCACGCCACACGCGCACAATCGAGAAAAGAGACAACGGGAGGACGACGTCCACTTATCACCAGGTGACAGTGAAACCGGGGACGACACCTTCGGTGGTCTTCTCTCTTTAGGTTCTCTCACCGATTTGGTGGCGTGCGGATGCCTTGCGCAAGGACTCTACTCGAACTGCAGTTGAAAGGTCGTCCCGTTTTCGGTGATGCGCTTCAATGAAGCATTCCAGAGCGGCCATTCTTTGATACGCGTCGGGAGAGGCGGCGGCGTAGTCATTTGTCGCTTAAGCTGGCTGGAGGGATGGCTTGTTGCGGGAGCGTGTGATTGGAGTACCACGTTGGCTTAGTCGTGCTCAGGACGTAATTTGGATTGAGAATAGTTGGATTTAAAACGGCACTCAAGAGATGTTCAAATTCTTGCCGACAGAAAAATTCCCAGAGCCTGTATTCTGGATGCTAGTTCCATGGAAAACGTGAGAGACGGCCGTGGGGAACAGGGAGTCGCCACTTCAAGCTACATATCACTCTCCCAATTCGAAGGTATAACTTATCTAAAAAATTGCCGACCGTGACGGGCGGTTCTACCGCCTGCGTGGGCCTTCATAACGACCACCCAATTTTGGTCAAGGTTCGGCACGAAGCGCAGTGCGGCCCGCATCGCACCAGACCAGGAGTTCCCACCGTGAATGGGAATCCTACAGCTATTGTGGTAGCTCGACGCGTGCTCCTTGGACGCGTGTTTCGAGACGCAAAGGCCGGTTCCCGTACGTGTGCGTCTTATCTCACTGTGGAGGGCTGAAGTACTCGTATGAACCTTCAGCTGGTCAAGTATGGCTACCTTCGCAGTCTTTGTTTGCATTCGATTGGCCACTGGGAATGCGGGCCAGCTGTCCTGCGTCCCAAATCTGCGAGTTCCGCGGAGAAGTCGGGCGAGTTGGCTCCGCCCCGCCAGCAATTTGCTGATTTACGCCGTCTATTATCGCTCTGCTCACTAGTCGGCGCCCTTTTGTGACAGCCCTCGCACCGATGCGTCGATGATTTGTGCACTGTGGCTAACGCCATCCAATCGGCAATTCATTTCTTTGCAATTCGTGCAATGCTTTCCCCCACGCGCTATTTGATTCGTTCGGATGCTCAACTCCTGGCTTCAATAAAAACGATACGGCATGGGAAGGGGAGAGTAGGCGAAAATGCTTAAGAGATAAATGGCTTTCAGGCGGACTGGATTTGACTTAATCTGCGCTTCGGGTTGGGACGTAATGTATCACGCTGGCAGAGACAAAGAGGGCCACTGTTGGCATCATGCACTATCGCGACTGTAAAACAACAACTTGGCAATACATCTCAGATCATGATGGAATTGATACCAGACAGGGACTCTCAGCAACATCGGTAATGTAGTCTAACTAGTATGAAGAAATTAGCTAGATAGCTTTACTCTAAAGCTGTAAAATCAAGTTCTTGTTGAATATGTACATGTAATTCTGGGCTCTTGGTAAGGCGATGGTTTTAGTTACGTGATACTTTAAGTTACAACATATTAACACAGTGTAATAATTGTACCTGCTAACATGTCTTAGCGCCATCTTCGAAATTTCGCCACGCGCGCTCGACGCGTTGGGTCGCGGAGTTCTTGACTGGGTTCTCTGCAGCGGGCTCCAAGCTCGGGAAGACGCTGCTTGACGCACGTTGAGTCTTGGCCGCACTAATAGTGAGACCATTAGTCTGCGACCCTCGCACTGCACTACTGGCCAGTCTGGTCGAGTTACGCTGGACCATCAGCGTGGTCTGAGAGGTCTGCATTGGACCATCGGTGTAGTCCGAGAGAGGGACACTGAACCAATAGTCCATGGATTATTAGCCTGGACTACAGTGTGGACTAATAGTCCTCTTAATGGTCCGCACTATTAGGAGCCCTGCCCTTTAGCCAGCTTCCAAAGCTCTCAGGCCATAGCTTCGACGCGGAGCGGGAGAACCAGGGGCCCTAATAGGATGATCTCGTTATCTCCTCTCTAGGGAAAGAGAAAACTGCGTTGATCCATTGCCATTTTTGGTTTTGATGGAAACCCTTGTCGAAGACCCCATTGACGGCTTGTTTGACCCGCTGCAGCCACAACAGCCCCGTCGCAGGGTTCGAATCTTACGACCAGGGCGGACATGAGCACACGCTAAACAGGTGCCTAATTGCAGGCAGCTAATCAAGTCGTGTTACGACCCAGGAAGATCAACCAGGGTACGAACGGAAAACGTCGGAGCTCGGAGCGGAACAAACAGACCCCGGCGAAAGTGGTGTGTAGGCATCAATCTAGGAGGGGATGTGAGCAGTGTGATGTCGCGATTTGTAACTCAAAATATTGTTGGGACATCTATCGCAGGCTAATTTAGGTGGAAAATAATGTACCTTTCATGCTCTCATATTTGATGGGTTAGACACCCCTGTAGTGACCTAATTAGAGCCTCCTGACAGTCGAAGGGATAGCTTCACTCATTCCCACTTCCCATTTCTAGAGAGCTCTCCAGGTTTCAATACAATTTGATTACTCAAGAATACTTCTTGACATTATCAGACGTGATACGAAACCCTACGCTCAGTACGCTACGCCCCGTTACAACTGCCAACATGAACCAATAAGGTTACGGTTTACTACGTTGGGAACCTTGACCGTCACAACTAGACGGAAAAATAGACAGAAGAACAAACGATCAATCTAAAGTGTTATACAAACAAGGAAATACTAGTCCCGAATCTCGCCGCGATTTATCTTCCATGATAAGCAATGGAGGCAGTGCCACCAAGTCCCTGTTGCAACAATCAACTTGACCTCGATTGCTCGGAGGGCTCAGGGGAAGCGATGCCCTTTGTTTTGCCTGTGTCTCCATCTCGAGCATCCTCGCCTGCACCATATTGTCCGCGGCGCAACACTCAAACAGAGCGACGTCATCAAATGCATCACTCTCCTCCTCGTCTACTTCTTCGCCGCGCCGACGATGTGACGCAAACCGCAACGGTGTCCGTGAAGCCTTGACCTTGCGTACAAAGCCCCGTCTCCTGGAGTGATACCTCTCGGACCTGGCGCTCCAGAAATCCTTGGCCATCTCGGCCAGCTCCTCAGCTCGGGTGGCCGCGAGGCCGGCTGAGCTGACATCGAGGCCGGCCTTCCACCTGCCCGGGGCATAGTGGAAGCTGGGGCTGCAGACCATGGCCCTGATGTGGTTTCGAATTCTGGTATCGAGCACGCCCCCCCAGCCAGGCAGCGTATGGTCAATCAAGCCAATATCCCTAGCTTCGTATGGTGATAGGGGTAGCATATCTCGCAACAGGTGCTTCGAACCCGCAGCGCCGCATCTCCCTAGGTAACTCAAGGAGTGGTATTCGGACCCGTGGAGACCCAGAGCCCGGTATGCGGGGTTGAGCACCGTCTCAGAGCCTGCAATCACGACATCGCATGCTGTCGCCATAGCCACTCCTCCTGCGGCACAGTTGCCCCGAATTGCGGCAACGGTCATGATGTTCCGCCTCGGAAGGCCGTCGAGCAGTATATGAACCACATCATCAATACGATTGATGTTCCGCCATGATTCAGCAGCAGGGTCATCACTCGCCTCGATGACGTTTAGGGCGATGCCGTTGCTAAAGTACGAGCTGCCACCCATGAGGACGACGGCATTCAGAGGGTTGCCATCCGTATGGGTAGAAGAGACGAATTCGACAGCCTCGATAAGCCGAGAGCATTGATCGGTGCTCATGGCGCCGTTGTAAAACTCAAAGTACACGAGGGCAACGCGACGGGCGTGGGGGTATGAGTATGTCGCAAAGTCAACCCAAATCTCTTGGTGTGTTGAATACTTCGCCTTGGTCCAATCGGTTGTGAGATGCGGTTTGAGAGTCCTGGTCAGAGTGGCATCATCCAGAAGGCCAAGGGCACGCAAGCCAGATACGGCAGGGACTTTAGGCCACAGCATCGGATCGACCTTGCGCTTCACTCGTCTCACATGGCTAATCCAGATGCCGAGGGCATCACAAGTGGCAATGCAGACAGCGCTGTCTTTGCATGCTATGATGCGACCCGCAGCGATTCCTTCCGCCAGGCCCAGGCCTTCCTCGATGGTGCCACCGTAGACATATAGGCTTATCCCACCGAACAGTTTGGTGAGGCAGCCTGGCTGCGAGTCAGCAGACCGGATCCTCCGTGAGATGGCGCGGGCGTTGTCGGAGCCGATATTAAAGTCGCGATGGCTGGCCTTTAGGAGAGGACGGCGATGCGTTGCGCCGCCGAGGAAGGGAAGCTGCTGTGTAACAGATGCAACACTATATGATGGGTCTGCTAGAAGCTTGGGGGAGATGCCACTCCCACAGGCTATCGAAATTGCGTCTGTCAACGAGTTTGACGGCGACATTGGAAGCCCTTGATGCAACATGGCTGACAGATGGTTCCTCCCAAGTCCAGCCGAGGATGGCGGCGTGTATGTATCATATAGCGTGGGCCACCTTGCTGCCGTCACGATGCGGTCCAGGGCAGCCAAGGTGGCCTTGATAGCAGCGCGAGTGACGGGACCACGATACAGAGTCGACTTGGTGACTCCAGGTGCATCGATATCCAACTCAAACTGCTCGAATGCCCAGATCGGGCCGGCGTCGAACTCTGCGACGGCTTGTAGGACCGTCACGCCCCAGTGAGAGCGGCCTGTCGGGCTCCAGATCCGTCTTTCGAGGAGTTGGCCAGAGTCCGAGACCGAACCGTCGTCGCCCATGAGGACCCAGTCTATTGCACTTGGGCCGGCATCCCCTGGAGGCCCGGGATGTACAATGAGAGTAAGGTAGTTAGTATGAACCTCATCGGGGACGCGAGCGGTCAAGAAGGGACAGATGATGAGGTCGGGCTGGGCGAGCGCCGCGGCCTCGATCATGGCCGAATCGGAGACGGCATACTCAATAGTGACCGAGTGCGTCTGACGCAAGGCCAGGAAGAGTTGCTGAGAGAGAGAGTTGTGCGCTGTGCAAAGAAAGAGGATCTTCATGGTTGTTGTAGAATCAGAGGAAGAAGACTGGCGGGAAGGGCGACGAATTGTCCTCGCCCACTCGCGGGGCACTGGAGACAGCTCGCCATGATGTAGACGATGACATTGTACTGATGACATGTCTTGTTGCTACCGTAGATTTCCGCTCTAGCATCAAAGAGCAATGCCTAAGCGTCGATAGACTTGGATGCGAGGGCATTTGTCAGGTGTTAAAAAGCAACCCAATACTCCCGCGCCAAGACAGGGGGTGTGGTCTGTTCGACATATTCTCGACTGGTCACATTGCTCGCACGGGCTGCAATCTTTTTTTGCTTTTTGCCATTCGGTGACGAACCTATAAAGGTTGCGATATCGTGTCATGGCGTCGTGAGGCTTCGCCTGATGGGCACGCAATTTATATCAGCTCTCCCTGGTCGAGACCAAGTCCCGACGAGGAACGGCTGCACGGACCTCTGAACTTACTGAGCCAAAACCCTGCAATCGGTTTAGCTTCAAGTGACAGCCAGCTAGTGCTAATAACAGCTGGCCAATGGCAGGTTATCGCTAGCCGAGAGGGTGATAGTGGCGGTTGAGCACAATTGCCTGAGCGCCGCGCCGCCTAGGAATAATGACGTAAGCTGAAAAAATATCTGTCAAAGGGGTAGGATATTGCATGTCAATCACATGGCAGTTCCTTCGTGAATTAAGGAAGAGGCCTTGAAAGTCAATTGAGGGTGAGTCAAACGGCAGCACATTCAACGGCAGCGGAACCGTTGGAATTGAGGCTGACTATCCTCATCTGTCAGACATTCATTTAATCACCGGTGCCATCGTTTTTAAGCATCGGTCGAGTGTAGTTTTCATTTATCGCGAATCTTGCCGTTAGATAGATGCGCGAATACCCAGGCCGATACCCTGTTCTGCATGGGTCGCTAGGCATGATAGCTCGCCCAAGTTGCCCACGATTTCGAACCAAATAGATGCCTAGTTAATTTCAAACTCTGGGAGCGAGTTGAAGAATGAAGAATTATAACAGATATGATCGATGAAACTTGAATCTATATCCGGTATGGTTGAATCCTGTGTTCCCCCTACTGTGTAAGCTGCTTCTTGCTCCTTCAAGGGCAAGTTGCTTCCACGATGATAAAGAGCACAGTTTTTTCTTCACATCTTTGACATCATGGCCCGATATCAACACAACGCTTGTGGCTTTCGCAGAGACGAAGGGCGATTTCGAGAAGGCTTGGGAGCGCTCATGTGACGAGTTCAACGACCAAGAGGCCATTCTGATCTATCTGTACAACGCGTACTTACCCTTGCGCGCACCATGAGCGCAGTGCTTCACCAAAAAGTACCGCAACTTCGGTGTCAGAGTGACATCCGGCACGGAGGCAAGCAATAATAATGTCAAGAGCTACTTACTCAACGGAATGAACCATCTGTATGGGCTTGTTGAGGCGATAGAGGCTATGTTGGGTGATTAGGAACGAGACTTTATCGATAACTGCGTGGAAGACGAGGTCCTAACCATCTGGACGCGTTTTTCGAATCAGCTTGCCGGAAGTTATTTAATGGCATAAGTGTTGCATTATAAATCCAAAATATGGACAGTCGAACCTGATAGGTGCTGGAAATGTCGTCGTGTAACAGGAAAACGTATAACTCTTGATGGCCCTCAAGACGATATGGCACTCACGGAGCAAATCTTAAATATACCTATCGAGACTTATGTTACCCCAATGAGAAAGCCAAGGACATTCCAATGATACTTCCTGTATTTTACCATCCAGGACCACCTAATGGATAACCCCACCTAATGGATAACCAAATTTTTGCTCCTCCCATACAAAATCCAAATTTTCAGTTGCACCGTATTCGGCCAGGAATGAAGGTACTTGCAAACTAAGACCTGTACTATATTGCTTTTTTCGTATAATTTTCATCTCGGCTTAAATTTTCCCCATTCCGCCTCGTGGCCTGGTTCTCTAGCCCTTTGAATTTCTTTGCATTTCACCTCATGTACCTTACGCGACTCCATCCACTCAAGCCGAATTTTCACCTGAGTTGCTGTCGGAACTCCTTCCGCAATAGTTCACCGTAATTATAACCAAGATTGCGTAGCTGAGGCTATACGGGATGTTACTGATAGAGGCCTGTTATAGACAGGAGCGGCCGAGAAACGTGGAGTGCCTCGGTCAACCATTTCTAGACGACTTTCCGGTCAAGCGAGCAGGAATAAACGTATCCAGGCCCACCAGCGTAATTCAAAGAGCCAAGCGGAGATCCTCGTTTGTTGGGTGTTGCGACAAGAGTCTCTGGGCTATGCTCCCTCGCACAGCCAACTCCGCGCCTGTGCCGAGGCCATCCTCAAACAACAAGGCGATAATAAGCCCCTGGGCAAGCACTGGACCACGAGGTTCGTCAAACGTCACCCACAACTATCTACCAAGCTTGGAAAACGTCAGGAAGCTGCCAGATTTGACGGGTTTACTCCGAAGACGGTCAATTGGTACTTCGATATCCGGGAGAACGAATACGGCTGGATCAAGCCTGAGAACACGGTTAACGTGGACGAGGGCGGCATAATGGCGGGTTTCGGTAAGTCTACTACAAGTACTCTATGGGCTTTTATAGGGCATAGCTAATTGGTTGTCCATGAGGCCTGGACAGCCTCGTAATCGGGAGCTCTGACCCGAAGAAGAAGGCGATGTTGAAAGGCGTTCAGTCGCGCACTTGGACCTCATTTATCGAGGCCGTCACCGCAACTGGCCGCGCTTTAAAACCCGGGATTATCTTTAAAGGAAAGGAGCTACAGAAACAGTGGTTTCTAGACGAGTTCAAATTGATAGCCGACTGGCACTACATCACATCGCCCAACGGCTGGACCGACAACCACATAGCTCTCGAGTGGCTGAAAGACGTCTATCTTCCTCAAACAGAGCCTCG
>JBBEOF010000128.1:0-12041 GCA_037576055.1 Fusarium sp. M6JPR69
AGTGCCGTGGGGAACGGGTCATGGTTGTGTGGCAAGTGCCCGGGAGACAATGCCACTTCCTACAGTCCATGAGACGAGTGCTACCTAGGCAATGCACTTTGTTCACATCTCGCCCTCGTACGTAATCTTATTACGATTTATCGGGCCGATGTTAATAGCTGGGCCAGCAAGATCAGCTTGGCCACGCAAGGAGACCCGGACCCAAAGCTGAAGCCAGACTCAACAGCAGCACGATCATGCGATCATTTGGCAAGATGATCTCGTTTACGGCGAAGCACGGCTGGGTCCTGGAGAGAAAAGCGTCGGCGTCATGCGGTACGGGGTTCGTTGACATACCAATCCTGTGGCTGGGCTCCTTCTAAGAGGGGAGGTCAATAGATCAACAAGGAAGGATAAATCAAGCCAGCCGATTGGAATGGGTATCATATCAACCTACCTATTAGGGTCTGGACTGAGGTGGTGGCTCTTACCACAATACCATAACGGACAGGGATAGTGTATTGCTTTGAATGGCAGATCAATTCCCCGGCTTACCCATGCTTGCGTATGTGCGCCTTCTCCGGAATCCCCACTCCCTCTATCCCAGCTTGTCCGCCTTGCATTGACGTGGGGAAGCAGCTCGGAATCTATAGGGTTGGAGTTGCAGTCGTCACTATGGGAGACGAGAACATCTCCATCTAGTTGTGATAAAGCAAGATTGCGGGAGTGGAAGATGATGTGTTGCTCTTGAATGGTCTCAGTGGCATATGTCCGAGAGGAGCACAGCTCCTTACATAGTTTCCACGTCCCAGCCACCAGCTGATCGGACCGTCTGTCATATGGTCCCAGCAAGCGGTGCACCTTAGCCGTCAAGCCGGAGGACAGAAGATTGGGTTATGTAATCGCTATCTATCATAGCAATTACAGTAGGTGCTTCAGCTGCCTAAATGGGGCTTGCAGCGCTGTTTCGGGGGACCAAGCCGTGACACTTCTGCCGCCTCAAGTCTCGCGTGCAAGGTCTTGGACCCGTAAAATCCATCCAACCACAGCGAGATCGCCCAGCTCACTCAATGATCATGGGAACCACCCTTAGTATATAATACACGCTCGTTTGCACCTCCCTATGCCACAGCTGCCTTAGCTATCAATACAACTTGGTTACACTCAATAATATTGAGCACATTACCAGACGTGACAGGTAGTTGATCAAGACCACGCGACTGGCCTCTCTACCAACATAAACCCAGCACGACCGGTTTATCCCTTGGGAACACCACGATCGTCACATCACCAAGCCTTGCAAATCTTCACTATATTCCCCTTCGTTCTTATCTCTACCTATCCAAACGGCCCCAACGTGAGAGAGATGGCCGATGCCGAGCTCCTTACCAACCGCCTCGCAAGTTTGACCCGCCAGAGTAAGGTCTGGTCGAGCTCCCTCCCTATAAGGGGAGAAGTCAATATATCAACAGAGAGGATGGTCCGCAACCCCAAGAGACGATATAGTCGTCACTGCAACCAGAGCCGCCTTAATCATGGCCGAGGAAAGCATGTATATAGTCCGAAGAACTCAACCCGCAAACGCAGGCGCTCTCGAGAGCATTCTCCCCCGAGAGACAAGACGGCGGTCGCAGCGAATGCGGGTCACGATGCAGTCTCTGATGCATTCTACAACAGCCATACCCTCTCTGATCCAGGAACCTCTGACGCAGTTGTAAGGAACACCGATTCTGGGGATTTAATCGAGGTGCATTGCCTCGATTTGACAGATGAGATGAGAAGCATGGAGGCTGTCATCGATGATGTGAAGATTATTAATATGAAGGCGGAGGAGATTTTATCTGGAATATAAACAGGATGTGAGATTGCGAGTTGGTGTTCAGGTCTTGTAAGGGTTGACAACATTTGTTTCTTAAACAGTTTTCGATAAAAGATTAGTAACAACGGAGAGATTCGGATAAATTCGTATTGTGGTAGGCCATTTCTGGCTCATACTTACATCCTGTATCCATCCAAGAAGACAACTGAGTGGGATTGAGTTCTTGGTCCGTACTCACCAACGTGGAAAACACAATTATACAGGAGACTGAAAGTCTTCAGTCTTTCCCTCCAAGTGATGGCATTAGGGTAGTCCGTAGCGGCGTTAAGTCTCATGCAATTAAAGATACTATTCTGCTTCTATATTTCCCTCCACATGCCTTGTTACACTCTTGAAACAGATCCCCTTATCCTTCACTGTTCTTCTACGAGATGCCTATTTTGTTCGATGTGAAGGGAGAACCGTCCATTTATCATGGGCTCGAGGACGTTTTCTTGTTTTACAAGCGTTTCTTGTTTGCTTTATCGACCGAGGGCCTAGACTTCATTAGCCATGACTGGTAAGCCAAATTGCCATAGGGAACGGTGATACTGATCGTAATAACTCTAATAGCCATAGTAATTGCTAATAATAGGCCTATAAGAACCCTCTATACGGTAGCGGCGGCTAATGTCGTAATTCCTGGTCTAGCTGCAGTCGCGCTCGTATTCAGAGTATCGCACTGGCTGGTTGGTGACCTTTGAGATTTCGCGGTGGACGAGCTGGCTTATTTGCGCTAATGAGCCACGAGAGCGTGCAGCACATCTTTCACATCGCGTGAGATTGTCATACGGTCTTCTATTGGCCTCCCAGGGCATTTGAAAGCCTCGGAATTCCCACGCGGCTCTTGTGAGGATATCACACTCGAAACAATATGTGTACCAGCTAGAAGCCAAATACGAATTCTTATTCGAGATCATTTTGATACTTGTATGCCCGGAAATGCGACTATGCTGATTTTATATAGCATATGGTCTGCTTGGTAAGTCAACTAGGCAAGAGGAATAGCCATCCCTAGTTCATCTACTCTACGAGAATATCTAGATATTGTGAATAGCTGTCTGATAGCGACCGTGTATATTTGTAGCTAACATAGAAACTCTGAGTATTAAAGCTGCCTTAGGCCGTTTCTATCGTAGCCGGCTGTCCGTTTTAGCAGCTTTGTATAATTGCCGCGAATTACGGCCTTTTACCAAATGGAATTGTTGCCAGCTTAACCTAGCCCTACCAGGCTATGGGGCTGATGCATCTAGTACTTGAACTCCCACTGCGTAATTAGATTCCTATGTTTCCCAGATCAATTTCACCTCGTCCAGGTTTCATTACGCGGTATCTCATTCAGCGTCAACTGTAATCACGCTCGAACGTCCACTGGCGACTGCAATTCAACACATTCACGTGTGGAATGATATAGCTTAGTTCTCACTTGCCTGGTGTAAGTCTGGGATCCTCTTCAAAAGGGCGTTATTTCCGACATTCACCCTTGGCGATCAAGTGAGACATATGCGCAGTAAACTCTGACGGTCCTTTCTGTCAGTATCTCGAGCCGAAGAGGACATGTTGCGGTGGCGAAGGTCGAGTTATTCACCTACATAACTTGGATTGAACTCAGTGTTATGTGGCTTCTAGGGCTATTGAGACCTAAAGATCTGTGAAAACTATAAGTTTGGTAAGTGTGGCCGGGTGCCTCCTTAGAGGAGGGGTTAAAAAGTCAATTGAAATCGTACGAAAGCGCAGTTCGTGGTTCACGATTGCCTTTAAATTAGACAGAAACCTATTGATCTTGTTCGGAAGCTGGACAGTACATCTTGTTGTTTGAAATATGCCCCATTTCGTGTTCACGTACTGGCGGCCACTGTTATTTGTATTAAGGTTCACAAAGGCTATACCAATACTTCATGGGGCGAATTAAGAATATAGCTGGTGAGAGTCAGTCCCTGCGGGATATACTGGTTAAGCAGTCCGTCCAGCGCTTGGTACAACCGTAGATAAGACAGGTATTGGTATTGGATTCTGTACCTGGCCCTGGATGGAGAAGGGAGGTGGTTATTTGCCAACTGTCCGAGGGAGATATGGGCTTTATGGTAATAGTATGTCTTAGGAATCTCTTACCGCCGTATTTATTAGATTCATAGCCTTTTTCTGGCGATACCGCCTGGTACTTGGGGAGATCGATGAGGTCCTGTATATGCATGGCTCCACAACTTGATTGCTTTGGTGCGGAGCGCGAACTGCGTGATGGTGCTGGGTCTGGCTTGTGAATGCGCCTTCAGGGAGGGCATGCCGAGAAGATGCAGGCACCTTCTGATCATGTGCGTACGTGAGACTTTGTGTGCAGGGGTGTGAGGCCCTCTGCCGATCACCATCACCAAGCAAGTGGTTGAACATGTTGCTATATGGCCCCCTGTGAAGCTCTTTCGTTGGCCACCGCGGTATGGCACCACCCTGCGGCAAACCAAATAGAGATGGGACGGCACCTCCCAGTCGCCGATCCGATTGGCCTATCCCCCAAATCGCCCGGCTAGCTTGATGAACGAAGACGCGCCATCCTGCTGTCCTGGCCCGGGCCTCGTATTTCTCACCCCCCCAACGAGAAAGTTCAAGGTAAACATGCGCACCGGCCCGCTGACTAACCCGGCTTAAGCCCCTCTCACCATTCTACTTTGTCTCTGTTACTCAGGGGAAAGAATGTCTAAGTACCTAACTCAATAGAGAATCAACTAGGGTACCGGTATGTAGCCAGACTGATTTCATCATTCCAGGGGCCGCCAATGGGTAAAAGCCAGACCCCCTGTTTAATTAGTCCCGCGATGGAACAATGCTATAAGTAACAAGGAAGCTACTACACGCGGCACGATTCAACACTTCACCAATGCCATCCACCATTCTCTCAGCCATCCCAAGCTATTACAATGCGCTCGCCTGGTCCTACTGCCCATACAAAAACCTAGATCGACTAGCTACCTGTTGCCGTGGTTGACGTTACCTTGGGACGCGCCGACCCCTCGTTGACACGTCCACTATTGAGGGCTGCCTCAGAAAGGACTAAGACAAGTAGCGTACCACCACTAGTTACCCAGACCTTCTAGGTAAACCCATAACTAACCTCACATAGCGATAGAAGACGATTTTGAGCCTCGCTGACAGCCCTGAGGCCCTGAGCCACGCGGGTGAACAAGCGCCAACCAGCAACCACATGACCGATGGCTGGGGCGCCAGAAGCGGCACCAAACCGAAGCATGGAGGAATCTCGGTATCAATTTCAGATCGTCACAGAAATCAGGCGCATGATCTAACTCTTTCATCTTTATTCTAGTCTATTGCCCCCAGGGATGAGACCTCGTGTAAGAGCATCAACCCTTCTAGCAATTCTCCTTTTTACAGCAACTCTGGGAACACTTATAGTCCTGTTAAACATTTTACGAGGACGATAAAGTAGATATGACCTGCTACGTGACCTGAGCACTTCCTAAAGTGAATTCATCCCGGAAACAAAGCGAAGAAGGGAGGTGGTCACTAAACTCGGTTTCTGTGTAAATATTTTAACAAGGAAACGGGTAGGAGCTCAGATAAGCGTAAAAAGCGGCAGGGGTTTCATTATGTGATATTTGGTTCATTGAGAAGGCTATATTGTGTCTAAACTGTATCGTTCGACATTTCGGCACCGCGTTCCCTAGGAGCAGTGGTCAGGAAAGCGACGATGTGCGTGTCAGGCGTGGTAATTATCTGCGTGTTATACAGAGAAATAAGCTCAACAATAGACCATTAAGCAGGGAACTCGGGGGTTCTAGCGGTCAATGAGAATATATATGTGACTGTATTGTTATCTGCTTGAGCCTTAAGGAGTAGGCCAGTACGTCTCATTGCTGCCGATTTAGTCACGTCGCTGCGTTACCGGAACTATTATCCCATACATTCAAGTTAAATGGTTCAAGGAACCTCACTATTCCCGTTCCAAATTCTTCCTCAGTTGCTTAGCCTTGTAGAGTTACCCACCGTTAGCGTAGGGAAAACAGGTCTTTGGGGTAAACGCAATACACGACGTTGGAAGAACTGAAGGTTCC
Organism: Fusarium sp. M6JPR69; assembly: GCA_037576055.1. Taxonomy (NCBI): domain Eukaryota; kingdom Fungi; phylum Ascomycota; class Sordariomycetes; order Hypocreales; family Nectriaceae; genus Fusarium; species Fusarium sp. M6JPR69. The sequence continues at coordinate 5,902 of JBBEOF010000128.1, forward strand.
CCCTAACCTCCGGACCAAGATTTAAGTTTAAAGTCCTAAACTCAACTCGTAGGACTATCATCTAAGACTCTGCACGACTCAGATACTAAAAGGATATCAGTCGAAGATTCAAGACCTCAAAGGTTCTTCGACTTCAAGGAGTTAACAAAAATAATACAATAACAATTTTGTTATCAAGCGCACTCAGCATTCCTGCACAATCAAACAACACAGGGACAAACCTCCCTAGAATATAAAAAACCGAGACCGATTGGCACTGGACACTTCGTTAACTATCACATGCAAAGTCATACTTAATTGAGTATTGCTAAAGACTAGGCTTCGCTGAGCCGGACCCCGTGACCTGCCAATCGAGAAAGCCGCTGCACCCTAACGTGACCCAGACCATGTTGATAGCGAAGCACATAGATATCTGATTCTTCTTGTTTGTTCATATTTGACAACGGGATTAGCGGTCAGATAAGAACCTGTTTATCTTCATCATGTCTGAAGCCCAGGGTTGGAATGGCAGGGGAGAGATTTCCCATGCCCTTATAGTTCAATAAAACATTACATCTCCTGGCCATCACCCCAGTCCAGCAGTTAACATGGAATCTGTGCCTCACCCGTACTTATAAGCTCTAAGCATGTCGTCTGGTCTCCCGGTTTCCGTGAATCGACGTTACTATTATTGTGTCTGGAATGGGCTCTAGGGGCTGGAAAGAGGAAATACGGGGAATCGTATCTAGCTGTGAGATCGAGGAACGAGCTGGTGGGTCGGTTGTAGACGATCGTGATACGAGGAAATCATGTGGAACAATCGCAGCATGGTCCCCCGTAGGCAGTTTTTGGTGCGGCTGTAGTGATATTGTCAAGCATAGTAGCCCTTGGGTGAATAGCGACGGGTGAAGCACTCCAGATGCTGAGAGCGTTAACAACAGTATCGAGAAGATGATCACAGCTGAGCCAACGCAAGCCACCGCAAATAAGGTAGATCGGTGTTCGCGTTGGTGACTCGAAATCGTTCCAGCCTCCCCATCAGGCACCCCAGATTCTGCGCAGTAGAACGTCCAAGCCACACTGACAGCTACAATATGAGTCGTGAGCGGCATTAGAGATGATAATGCGAGTACAAGTGGGTGCTGGAATGTTGACAGGCAGATGATGAGGACGAGAACATCCAGGGTCAGCGAGGCGACTGTGAAGCCGAAACAGCGCACTTTAAACAGCGGCAAATCTATGATTGGCATAAGGGCTATGGTCTGATACTCATCAGCAGAGAGGAAATAATGAACCAGAAGTTTCGAGACGCTTACTTCCAGAACGGAAACCTCCCAAAGAGAAAATACTCTCCAGATATCGCACCAAGTACTAATGGAGAGATACCCAAGCCGAAATACTAGGCCATGTTGCAGAGCCCAAAGGATGACAAAGAATATGTGAACAGTGGCCAACACGAAGACCCAGATTCGCCATGGTAGGTTTCTCCTACCACGGTGAACAATAATGCTTAGTTGGAACCAAAATAGAGCAGTGATGAGAAAGGCATCGGCTACTTCATGAAAAGGAAAATAAGGCATGACTCTTTACAGAACGCGTAAGAGAGCGTGCTGCGACTGGACTCGTAGTGGTAGAAGCTCGATGTGGCTGTGGAGAGTTTTATGGGCGTATATTGCTATTTAACTCTCTATAGGTGATGTGCCAAATTCGACACCGCTGGCTTATTTATAGACGGTCACGAATCCAATCCAGATTTATACACCTTAGTAAGTCAACCAGAGCGCCAGACGGCCCGTTAACACTCCGCAGATGACTCGTCGCGATTCCCACTGATACGTACGTGATCAACTAGGGCACGTCAGTACTTCGCCGCAATGGGGCTTCTTGGTCGGTCACGCAAGCTTCGGGGAAGGAAGGGGGCTTCACAGACCTCCGTGGTGGCTGAGTCATCTCGGATATTACGCGTAATCGAGTTCTAGGGAGACTTAACCAAGACGATCTTTGATAGTTGGTGGGCAAAGGCCTCGGAAATTCTTAAAGATATGCAAGGACAGACCTGTAAACGCCGGTTAGCCTGTGGGCGATGAGTTTATGAGACAGAAAGGCTCAGCTTCGCGTAGCTTTAGTGGAATGAGTTGCCACTATAAGCGGCCAGCCTTCCTGACGTGACTCTCCGGCGAATCGTGGAGTTGCTCCGGAAACGTACCAGCGACAGACCTATGCCGACGGAACAGACAGCCGGAGAAGTGCGGGGGTTTAAGGCCCGCCTCGAATGGGAGGCTCAGTGCTATGGTAATTGGTCAATCTTCTAAATCATGGATACCCTCTCGTATACTGGTATACTCTGGACGACAGCGAGCAAGAGTGAAGAACAATATGATGTATACATTAACTAATTATCCTTCACCTTGGGTCCCCTCTCCGCTTTCCACCCGACCATTTTCTCCAGTTCCCTCAATTTCTGCTGATATACTCCAATTGCAGCTGCGAGGAGTGACTTGTATTTCTCATCAAGCGATGCTGAATGCGCCGCGGCACGAGGGCTCGGGAATGCCAGGCCACTAAATTGATCATCCCCCCCGTGTAGACCAGTGAGACAAAGTTGAACAGCGTTCGGGAATACATGGAAGCTAAATTCTGGACAATAGCAAGTGCACGATTTGTTTTCGTGTTCCGGGAAGCTGTTCCCCCTCGACTTCAATCGTTTTTGAAGAATTTTGACTGCAACAGGTGAAGAAACGGTTAGGGAAAGGCTGATTGAGTATGAACAATCGTCCAGTAGATTTTGGCCTCTATGTTGCATGTGTGTAGGCGTCAAATCTGTACTACACTCATCGCCACATCTCTCTTCAATGCCTTTAAGATAGATAGCGTCTTGAATGAAGAGAGAAATGCTCCCAGTGATGACAAAATGATATTGCCCTGCCTGTTACCTATATGTCAGCTAGACTTCTCCATGGTAGAAGAATATCTTTACCTTGAGTTCAACTGTACACCCCTCTCGACTGGAAGTCAGTTGATACGCGACGGTAGGAATATCCGTCATGTCGGGGGAGACTCTTTGGTGTTGGTGACGCATGGGTGTCTTGAGGAAAGAAAAAACCCCGAGCACATAATGCCGAAGTATGGTGTCTCATATAAAGTATTAGATTGCTTAAGGGCATTGCCACACTAGCAGCACGGCGGTAGTAAGCCCTAGGAAGGCACCCTCATCATCATTCGAGGGCGCAGGGAACGGCCTGCGCCATTTACGGGCCACGAGGGGCGGAGCCAGCTCGTGTTGGAAATCTGAGGATCCCCCTTCCCTTCAGGATTCAGACTAGTAGTCTGAAAGTCCTAGGTTTAGTGTTCAAAGCCCTAGATGGAATCATTCAGAGATATAAACCTGAGAAGGACTCACATCTAAATAATAACAATCAAGTTCATTCAATATCTTCACTCAGCACACCTGCGCAACATTTCCAACAATACGTGTTAATACCTCTCTCGATTCCGAGTTCACCCCGCATGGCGACGGCCTTGTACAGAACCATAAGGTCTCCATATTTTCTATGCCCACGCATGGAAGGACACCATTACGACATTCAGGCTGGAATATCGTGATCAAGGGAATATCATGGAGAAGGGTGAACGTGCTGTCGAGTCTGCCTCCTGAGCGCGCCGTCTACGAACCGATTCGCAGCCTGTTGTATCCGCGTGGAGGGGGCTTATTGCACCGCCTCGGCTGATATGGGCTCTCCTCGCGGGACACTGTGGCTCCGATAAGCCGGTCGTCATCTTTACCACTAAGGAAGCCTTGAATCAAGGCCCTGCACGCTCTCACGGCCTCTTCTTACTTCAAGCACCAGGGGCAAGGGAGTGCAGCAACAGACATCATCTTGAGGGATGGTGAAGGTGGGGGGACGAATCTCTGCTTACAGTTTTGGTACAGAGGAGCGCGGTTGAGTATACGGGCCAGGAAAGACAAAGCCGTGAGGGCAATATGACAAGGAACTGGCACATTTCCCTAAAAGTCCAGTGCCCAGACCATAGTCCATGAGTAATTTTTGCTGCATAGAAACTATTTTTGCTGCATAGAAACTATTTAAACTAGTTATAGGAAATGGTAAATCTTTGCGAAACCAATCTGTCCTCTCTCTAGATAGATAACAATCCAAGGGGATAGTGATAAAGGGGCGAATAGAGAAGGCACTTACTCGGAGGAATGGAAAATCCTTCCTGTCAGGGACAATTTTCTTCAAATCATCTGCGATGATATGCTGCCATGGCGTGAGGTATTGCTGGTCTCTAATGGCGCCTCCTTGAGGGAGTTCAGTTGGCCCGGAACCGACACCAAGCCCAGGAGTGTTTGGCTTCAGGCCTTGAATGTACACACTGATTTATCTACCAGCAGGATTCTTGCATAGACAGAAACACATTAATGCTAATGGAGCAGCAAGGCCTCGGACGCAAGTAGCAAGAGAACTAAACAAGCTCGCAGCAGAGGGACACTATTGTACTTTTCATCCTAAAGCCCCGTACTGCGGAACCAATATTGTTCGACTGCCGCATATCGTCACGTCTATGTGATCCTATACTACATCAAGATATTGCCTATTCTCTTTTTACCGGACTCAAGGTTAGAATTTCGCAGACATACTAGCAAAATCATCCCCGTTATCGTCCTGGGGTAATTTGACCGTCGAGTGCGGCTAAAATAGACCTCTCAACATAGCACAATCCCAGTCACCAATTTTGCCGAGGCGGATATCAACGCCGTCAATTTGACTCACGAGTTACGAGGTGTGGATCCAACATGCGGTGGTGCTAGATCTAATTCGCCCTGTCAACTGTACAGCCCATTTTAGACAACTTGATATATGTGCATTATCAAGATGGAAGACATCTCAGTTCACGGGCGGCCAATTCAAACGGTGCACAAGGTAGGGTTTCGGCCTCGAGCTCTCGGATTAAATCGAATTCGAACGGAGCCCAAAACAGGTGATCAACCACCCACGCGAGAAGTTGCAGCCGTGGCGGAAGGACAGAAAGCGGAAACTATGTCTTGGATGAAAAGAATCAGTAAAGTGCCCGTGCGCCCAGTTATAACCCGAACCCGTTCCGTCCCCCCACCGATCGTGCCTCAATAATGTTTACCATCACGACCGTCTTCTTCTTCTTCTTCAAGTACTCCTCTGGTCGATACTGTGTCTTACAAATTCAACCAGTGGCCATTGACTTGCGTCGAACCAAATATGAATCAGCGTAGGTTGAAAGTACGATTTTTTGCACCCAGAACTAACTATATTCCCTCGCTAGCCGATAAACCATCGAGCTCGCACTCGACTATTGTCTTCCATCGACTGCTGCAATATTACGACGACTTCAATACTTTTGCCGCTTTGTTGGGAGTCATGTCGATGATAGCCATGGTCTTCGGTGTGCTCCAAGCCGAAGACGCAGGAGTACGCTCGCAGATAGCGGGCAGGTTGCTTATCAGCGCCACGATAACCTCTGTCACCGCTATCACCTCAGCCACGATGCTCCAATTTGCATTCGAAGGCTGCAAGCAACCAAGCTGCATGGGAAGAATCCTGGCATGGACTCCATTGGTTATGCTTGATCTTGTCATTATCGAGTTCTCGGCCGGTATCATCCTGTGGTACACCGACAAGTGTTCCACCTGGATTGCCCCGTCGGTTGGTGCGGAGTTCTCTGTCCTATTCGGGGCACTCTCCATCATGGCTATTTGGGTGTGGATAAAAATAAGTGGACCAGGTGGTCTTGCTGAGTCAGGTACTAGTGATGGCAGCAGCGTTCGTCCTAGGCGGACACGAGCTAAATGATCTGGGCGGCTTTAGGCTCAGGGCTTAGACAGCTTTGACGTCATGAAAGGTAGCCTTTTGTTATCTTAATCAATGATCGAAGATGGGTATATTTCACTTCAGTCATACCTACTCAGAATCATAAGTACATGGATAGTAGGACTATCTGCTGGTCGTATAGTGAGAGGGTGAGCATTGGTAGATATGGCTAGTCAAGTAGCGAAGGTGATAGGCACAAGTCATTTTTGTCGTTTGTTGGAAGGACTGAGCTTCCCCTTTACTGTGGTGAGATGATCAAGGTTCAAAAGTCCTGCGACGACAGTCCAAGGCCCTGGGCAGGGATCGGCCAGCGATAGA
>JBBEOF010000129.1:0-12029 GCA_037576055.1 Fusarium sp. M6JPR69
GGATACTTAATTCCTCTGCTAAATTAGGTGGTGATAGAAGTCCCAACAATATTGGTCATTACAAAGCGCAACCTTGCAAATACGACAGCCATGAGAGGTCTGACTCCGTGTCGTATATCACCACTAGGTTCGTGCGACTGGATATGAAACGCGGCCCGTACTTTGGGGTTGTGTATCTGGTTTCACATCCAGCTTGTCGCAGCAAGGATTCCAATCCTAACGACATGAGCTTGAATAGCTGTGCCCGAACACATGGCTGTTCAATTTCCTTTGTTCTTCAGATAATTCTCATAAATTGACCGGTGTCATCAATGATCCCTGTGAAGCCAAATGCTTGACACCTGTTTTAACTTCGTCGGACATTGACTGGACATAAGCTGCCGTCTCTGGACTTCTTCCGGAACAGTCAAAATCGCCATTTGGCATTGTTGCCACGCCCTTACACCACGCCACGCCTTTATGCCCTTAATTTGCCTCAGAGTCAACGGCAACCTTTCCCGCGTCGCGATAAGGCGTTGTCTGGAGCTAGACACATTCGACCAACCGTCACAACCATGCCATGCCAATATTCTAGCAATACCGTATGCCAAAACGTCCCTGTTGCCGGGTTCTCCCACCACAAGACAGTTAGAGACATCCCTAGCACCCAGAAACGAGTTCAAGGAGGCAAAATCATAGAAACGCGGTAGAAGACGAAGGAGAATGGGGGTTCAGTCAACAAGTAATATAATGCCGTGTCACTACTCGAGGGGCCACTGCTAGCATAGGATATCAAAAAAAATGGGGAAGAGCGCCCTTAGCAGAGACGCTGTATCGAATACCATATCCAATCAATCTGCCACATCACACTCTATTTGTCCGTCCACAATTCCTGTTACCTAGAATCTACCAGTCATGTAACTTCATCATCTATCATATTTCGCAGCTCGGGATTCAAGTTCATGATCCATTGCCAGCTCATGTAACCAAATGTCTCACGGGTATGGCAGCCCAGGCCGCACATCCTCTCTCGATCGAATGATGTTGGAGATGTTGTCTGTAAAGTGACGATACCATGCCTGTTCCCTTCTCGGGATTGTCCCAATGCACTTCGAAGCGGGCCAATCTAGTCAACCCAGTATGAGATCGAGGTGAAGTAAGACCTTGCCTCTCGCGTAGAGAAACGGTTTCCTTCCAATAATCAAGCGGAGTTTCGTGCAGCGCCTGAGAAGAGACATTGGCCAGCATTGCCGGATGCGCAGCTAGAAACTCCGAGCCGGTAGCATGCGAAGGTCAACAAGAGACTTTTCGTTCCAATGATTAAGGCTTGCCACGATAGACGCTACTGCGCTGCCTAGGTGGTCATTTAGACAACGAAGAGTTTCTTCCGCTGTTGGAAGGCTCACAACGTTGAATGGACACTGGCTTAGCTTGCTCTCGTTCAAAATGAAAGCGAAATGATACCGAAACGTCCCGAGGCAAATTAATGAAGTTAGCAAAAGCCTTACGCTCTGCACAAATCAGCAGCTGTTCCTTACTGATGGGTGTGAAGCGCCAAGTTGCCACGGTGGCTCGCCCATCAGCTGGAGCCGGATCTCAGTGGCAATGCCTACCCCTGCCAATGTACCTCCCCGCATCAAGTACAACAAATCGGGTTCGTTATTCTCGTCTACCTCCAGAACGGAACCGTCCCATAAGACGACACGGCCACCGATAACGGATTGACAACCCAGCCCGTGGCGCCCAGCCAATAGGAGATCCCAGCCCTCTGTCAGGAAGTGCCCGCCAGCACTAACACCGAAGTAATCTCCGTGAGTCACTGCTTTTGGCTGGTTCGCCACTGTGTGAATAGTTTGACCCAGGACACAACGAGGCTCCAAAACCAGCGTACTCTCCGTGATTCGTCTCTTGGTCATTCAACCCAAGTTTATCATCACGCCCGGGCATGATGCTCCGTGGGCAAACTGGTTAGTAAAACACTACAAGATCCCCGCCAAAGCACCTGTGAGAATGGCAGTTGGACTATCGGACTTGTTAGCTATGTCTTGTCTGGAATTAATGGGGAATAGATTTGTGGGAGACCGTGGTCCTGCAGAAGATAGTGAGGAGGAATGGGCTGGAGTAGCTAGAGCGCTGTATTTGTTTGACTTGATAGTGTCTGGGATCATACCTTGGATTCTGATATTGATTGAAGAGGAGTGACCCCAACCTGAGCTTGAGGTATATTTCAATGGAATGGATATCTGCATACGCCTACACGATGCGTCTACGCGGTGGTGAAATCTATGTAAAAGGACCTTGATTATGCTGTACGTAATGAAGGCACAGAGGCAATTGACGGATGGCCCAATAGCGAAAAATACATGACTTTAGTAGTTGAAGTTGGTCTGAGTGAGGTTTTCGCTTCTGGTTAAATAGTCTCACCAATGAATCTCACCCTCTGCGTAGTTTGCGAAATATTCAGGCCGTTTTTTTCATCATGGCAGTAAAGCATGCCAAGGCAAAGCCTCAGGCAGAAGTCTCAGCCGCACTGCTGCAACAATAACGCAATGCCTTGGTTGGCGAACACTTGTTCAGGTTCCATATGATTTGACATCTTAGGTCAGGCCCCAAGCCCATACTGGAAGAGCCGACCTCGATGAATCTCTCATCACTCTCACTCATGTCAGTCTGGCCACCGGTAAATTCTGTGAAATCAAATTGATGACTTCCCCGCTTCTCTTCCGCCTGCGTTACTATTTAATTCTTCTTCTGTCTTGTTGACTTATGCCACTCTTCCCCTCAGGGCGCTCACTATGGCCAGCGACAGACTGCAATCGGCAGCGGAGCTAGCACTTCTAGCACCTAGGTCATCCTTGTCTTTTCACGTCTTTCCCCACCTCCCTGTCGAGCTCTGGCTAAAGATCTGGCGCTACTCTTTTATGCCCCGTATCGTCGAGATCCACGCCCGCAGGTCGCATTACGCCGATGACTTCTAACTTGCTTAACTAAACAAACCAACTTAACTGCCTTTATCTTCTCTCATCAGCTTAAGCCACTCGACAAAATGAATTTCAGCTGCCCTCTCTTCCCTCCTCGCCTCCGCCGCCTTGGCGGCTCCCCTCGGCTCCCGTGGCCACCACGACTCAGACGGCGACATTTTCCCAGACTTTGACCCCTACTCGGACTAGGCGATCTATAAGGGCAGGATCACGAAAGACCGCTTCCCTAACCTTTAAGCTCCTAATCATAAGGGCGGCTATATCTGGTACTACTAGGGTATTAATATAATAGGCATTATCACAGAGTAATATTTTTTCTTTAAGGATAGCTTTAAGACCGCATGCGACTATGCCACTAAGTATTTAGAGGAACCTACTAAGTATATAAACTAGGTATAGAAGTATACCTTTATGCTAGAGGATAATAATAAGTAGTTATATATTCTATATAGTAGTCCTAACCCGCTGACTATAATGCTTAAGTATAACTTAGTGAATAATAAGAGCTTTAATTTATTATAAGCTATAAATAACCTATAGGCTAGAGCTCCCGCGCTATTAACTTATTTAAACGCAGCGGGAATAATCCCTAATAAGTTTAGTATATCTAGCTTTATAATATAGGATTAGAATAGTAAGTAATTCTATTAGGAGACTTATTATTAATAGGGTTATATAAATCTACTAATAATATTTATATTAATAGCCTTACTAATAATTAAATTTATATAAGAAAAAATGCTATAATACCTATTAAGAGGCTATTATAATTTAGCTAGAATCCTATATTAAAGAGATTATATAAAGCTAATTAAAAGATCTATAATATCCGCTTAATTATATTAAGCCTCTTAAAGATACCTTACTATAGGGTTATAATATTAGTAAAATTCTTACTTTTTTTTTATAAGAAATTATCTAACATATTCTAATAATAAGTAAATATAAGGGCTTAATAAAAATTAATACTAATAAAGGTATGATCTAAGAAGATAGTTCTTATTAATATAAATCCCTATTAATAACTATTAGAAAGGCTTAATATTATTAAGGTAATAAAGATATTTCTATGAGATATTTAAGTATTACTAGCCTATGCTTAGTAAAATATTTATATATAAAAGAGATATAAGGAGTAAATAAAAGTATTAAGAAAGTAAATATTAATATTTAAATATTATAACTTAGGTAACTAAGAATAAAAATACTTAGGTTTAAGATTATTATATAAATATTATATATTAGCTCTTTAATTAAAAAAGGTAAGAGACTTAAGTTAATTATTAAGTTAGATATAATATAAGCCTTTTAAATTTTAAGGCTCTTAATAACTACCTTTATATATTTAGTATATAATAAAATATTTCTTTTAATCTTTATTTCTTGTTATTACTAAATTTAGCCTAAGTTATTAAGTAATCTATAATATATTCCCTTAGCTTTAGTATAAAATACCTATACTATAATACTCTATTTAGTAATAAGCGAGATACTAAGGAAAAGGATAGAATTTAGAGCTAAAACTATAGATATTAGTCTTTTAAGTATATAAATATAATAATATAGAGTAATTAAACTCTAAGACTTTCTTTAAATAAGTTAAGAATATATTTCTACCTAAAACTAAGCTATTAGATTTAGACCTTTAGTATATCTTAGTCTTAGATTATTATTAAACTTAAATTCTAGCATAGGTTATAAAGAAAGTTTATAATTATAGGCTATCTTAATTAAAACCCTTTTTACTTATTATATATTATATAAATACCTTTGCCCCCTTAATTATACTAAGATATAAAAGAAAAAGTATTTTCCTAATATTTTTAAATATGCCTAAAAATAGTCTTAATATATCTAATACATTACTATGGTTTAATAAGCTAAGCTCTTACCTCACCGTTAACAAAGAATAGTCTGCTATATCGACCGCAATTCCGGGGCCACATATATACCTAATAAGCCTAATGCGAGTGGGTTTAAGCTATAAGTTATTGCCTAATTTAGCCTCTTATTGCGGTGGATTTAATACTAGCCCGGTTCTAAATATAGCCCTATTAGCATTGAATGCACCTAAGGAAAACAAATACCAACTAGAGGAAAAAGAAGAGGTAAGGGAAGAGGCAAAAAAAGAAACCTATAATAAAGGAGGAAAAAAAATATAATAATAATATTATCCCCCCTTGGCTTAATATAATACATAATTATTACCCTACTAAAACTCCTACCATAGGCTATATATTAGTATTCTTTTAATCTTAGAAGAACTTTATAATTTACTAAAGGTTATATAAACTAATACTATACTTAGGGTAATAAACATAAACTCTCTCGCTAAGAGCGCTAAACTTAGATTAAAAGGTAGCCTTATATTATAAGCTAAGGCCATTAATAATAGATTAATAGGTAGTAATAAGAAAGCAGGCATAAAGGCTACTAATATACTCGCTAGGAGTTAGTCTAAGATACCTATGCTAAAGATAACCTAGCTAGTAATACTAAATAAAGCATAGCTAATAAGGGCCTTAATAGCGCTATTAATAATACCTAGTAAGTTAAGAGCTTACTTAACCTACTAGCTATAATAAGAAATAAGCTTAATTAATATTATAAGAAATATAACCTTATTATCTTTCTTAGTAGCAAAGTATTAATAATACTCTTAGTTAACCTAGGGGTATACCTTAGTAAAATAAATTTATTTATCCTTATAAAAAGCCTTTTATTATTTTATCATAAGATTAGCATAGTAGATAAAGTCCTTATTAGCCTTAACCTCTTAGATCTTAATACCTTTATGCTTAATGCGGCGCATCTTAATAGGGAGGCTATTAACTTAGAAGGCATTATACTTATCTATATTAATATATTACTTCTTAGAATAAGATAAGCTTTATTAGCTAAGCTTAGACGCAAGGATTTTCTAGATATTATAAGAGATAAATATCTATACTAAAGTAAGGTATAAATTAATAATAATATACTTAATAAAGCATAAATAACCTTAGTATATTAGCTGTGGTTATATAGAGAATTACTAGTAATTATAATAAATTTCTCTTATTAGACCTAATTAACCGCGGTATTAGACTTATATTACTAGATCTTAAAGTATTTATTAAGCTAGGATATATTAAAAGTATTACTATAATTAATAATAAGCTTCTCTAGGGTAAGCAAAGTATTAAGAGATTAAGGCTTAATTATATTAGCCTCTAGGTAAGGTAAACTAGGCTTCTTAATTAGGAGAGACTTTAGGTTATAGTAAAAGAAAGAAATATAATAAATATCATCGAGTTTAAGCATCTAAGTAATCATACGCTTAAGACTAAAACTAGTATTAATATAAAGAGAAGTATTAAGCTTAAAGGCAATTAGGTAATCTCTTATATTATCCTCTATTATATTAGTAGCGGCTATATTAGCGCGGAGTTCTTTAATATTATAGATATACTAGCTACCAGAGTAAATATCCTAACCTCAGATAAAGATATCAAAGGATTAAGTATACTTAGGGTCTTTAGGGTCCTTAGTGGTATAAAATAGATAGGCGCTAGCAGGGAACCTATTAAGAATATAATAGTCTATATTATACTTTTCGCGGATAAGTTAGCCGAGATAGATCTCATTAGGAGTAGAAAGGTCTTCCTCTTTAACGCCGCGGCCATTATCTCAGAGCATCTAAATGCCCTAGCTAAAGGGGATAATAGGTATCTCTTCAAGCCACTTGAACTCGCCACTGGGCCATCGCTTGCGGATAACCTCAAGCTCTCGAGAGGAGTAAACAGCCTTAAAGACTTCCTTAAGAAAGATACCGATAAGTTAAATGACCTCGTGGTAGTCGCTGTCGATGGCCATTTCGAGGTCCAGGCCAGTGTACTCGGTCAAGTGACGGTGTGTGTTGGAATTCTTAGCACGAAAGACTAGACTAACCTCAAAAACACGACCAAAGTCGGCGGAGATGGACATTTACTTAGCGAGCTGTGGACTCTGGGCAAGGAATGCCCGGCGACCGAAGTAGTTAATGGGGAAGACCGCGGCGCCGCTCTCGGTGGCAGCGGGCTGGAGCTTAGGAGTGTGAATCTCGACGAAACCATTGTCCTCTAGAGTGTTTCGGAATGCGCGCGAGACCATGGAGCGCACGCGGAAGAGGGCCTGGTTAGTAGGGTGTCGGAGATCGAGGATGCGTGCATTCACGCGGTTCCGCAGGGTCTCGGGAGGCTTGTAATTGTTGAAAGGAAGGTTCTGGGCAGGGTTGACGAGATGGACGGAGCAGATATCGACCTCAATGTGAGATTGCGTCGCAGATCGAATGGGCTCTGGAGGTTGCTTTAAGACACCGCATACTTGGACTAGAGACTCGGGGCTGATCTTGCGCACCCATTTCACGAAGTCAGAATTATGAGCATCGCGGGCGAGGACGCCTTAGACGGAGTGCATCTAGTCGCGGAGGAGCAGGAAGTCAAGGGTCTTAGAGAGCGGTCGCTAGGTCTCAATGCGGGCTCTAAAGGTGACTTCTATGCCAATTGGCAATGCATCGAGTTGCGAAATAGTGTTGACCTCGCCAGGATGCACAGGCCAGTCTACACACATACTAGTGCGCCCGCTCTCGAGCAAAGTGCGGCTGCTGCTGCCTGCGGCATCTCTAGTAGAGGTGCCATCCATGTCCATGCTGGACCTGGCAGAGCCCCCGTGAAGCTCGATACCGCTGTCGCGCAGGTTGTTGCGGAGGATTTAGGCGGTAGCCGCCGAGCGCGGTATCAGTAATGTTTCTATATTGGTCATTTTATTATTTTGGGAAGTATCTGTGCGGCGATGGTGTGTTATTGGTTGCCCAGGGCTCGGTGGCGCTCTTGAGCGACGTGGGCGATGATGTCCAGACTAGCCTCAGAGAGGACTGAGACCGAATCAGAGGCGGAGGGGGCGGCAGTGGCTGAGGCGGCGGATGAAAATGAAGAGAATACAGAGGGACCAGCAGCCAAGACAACTGAAGAGGAGGATGAGGTCTCGCCGGTTTTAACTTGGTGCTGGCCTTGGGAGGGTGTGGCACGGTGAATCGGTAAGCGGTGAATCGGTAAGAATTGCACTGGGGGTCCAGCCTGATTACATCGACGGGCATGTTCAAGAGTATCCGCAATTAACGTCCAAGTAGCGTATACTAGAGATGCCCTGTTCCTTTCCGGGGAATACGAGAATTCCTTGACCACTCATCGTCAAAATTCCCTGTCCACTCCTTAAACACAGCATCAAGAAACCCCTCCATAGTATCCCTCGTCGACATAAGCGTGGCATTCAGATCAGTCGCTGCACCGCAAGCGCGCAATATCTCGAAGCATCGTTTAAGCTCCAGCTCGTCGAGGTGGTCAGCCGTGGTGATTATGCGCGGGCCCCGGATCAGGGGATTGCCGAGTTGGAGAGCTACAAAGAGGCGGTCGCGGGAGCGTTTGGTGGAGCGAGGTCCTGGGGAGGGACTGCGGCTGCGGACGAGTATCGATCCTCCGGGGGTGCTAGGTTGCTCTCGTTTGATTGGCCGGCCGGCTAAAGAAGGCTGGTCCATAGTGATGATAACGTCGGGGGTGATGCAGGTGTTGAAGAGCGAGAGCAGGCATCCCTCTTGACGCGGTGGTGGAGGTGATCAAGGAGAATCCGACTTCATCTTGATGGAGGTGCTTGGAGAGAGTTGCGTTGAAACAAGAGCGAGTTGCTGCTATGAATCACAGTCAAGTAGCGTGCTAAGAGATTTATAAAGACGCCCAAACTATCCAGCTCTCTGCGCGGATATGTCGAGTGACTTGGGGATCGCGGGCCATATCGTAATTGCTCCATAACGTCGAGATACAGCGATTCTAAGCCGTGGTTTTTTGGGAAAAGAAGAGGAAGAAGAGGGAGAAAAAGACACTTCCGAGAAAGAGAGTTCCAGGGGTTGGACAAAGCGCCGTGGGATATTACAGCTACTAAGTCACGCATGGATATCACCGTCTGGGGGTGGATCCCACTAAATTCTTTGATTTTTCTCGAGGCCTGCTTCTCGCTGGTGCCTCCAGTAGGCTCTCCGGCTGAGAGGAGAGTGTCACAGCCGACAAACTCGCCTGTGCTGGCTGCACTGCAGGATTATCACTGGGACGACTGTCAATAGAAACTTGGATAACCCCCCCCCACCACCACCATCAACTCTCTAACAGAGACTCTCTCGGCTGTTCAAGACACTCCCTTGACAAGTGTCAGCAAGAAAAGGAGGACCAGGCACAGATCGCTGGGGTAGGCAGGTAGCTGCCCAACAGCCACATTTCCTTCGGCCGTCCGCCAAGCGAGGCGTGTGGTATTTGTCAAGCCACGTATCAGGCATTCTCATTACGTTGACCAGGCTCTCTCTCTCTCTCTCTCGTGTTTCCCAGGCTAGACTGTGTCATCCAACTAGCCTACGGGCCGTAGCATTCAATAGTGCAAAACCCGTCCCTGGTGGTATAAGAAATGTCTAAAGGACCTAGCGGAGCCGAGTGATAATAGTATGCTCGTCCCGAGAGGAGTTAGGAATAAGATAACCGGTTATATAGTAGCCGAGATTAATAATTATTAGGAATAGGGCTAGCTACCTAATATTATTCCGTAGTTATTTTACTTACTAGCACCTTATTTAAGCTTCTTTAAATAATTAAATAGGCATTAAGACCTTATTCCTATAACTTAACTATTAAATGCTAGTCCTATAAGCTACTACTAATATTGCCTCCCTAGGCACTAAAGTCTCTTTAGGAGTAACTTAAAAGGATATATATGTTATTGCGGATAGCTATATATAAAAGGGGATCTTATAGGCGTATCCCTCGAGGGTAGGTTACTATATTATGCCGGCTTTATTATTCTATCCTCTCTAGGACTTATAATAAGAGGCAATTATTATAGCGTAGCCCTAATACGGGGGGCCCCTGGTATGTATATATAGCGAGACGAGTATAAAGATAGCTCGCATAGTAGTAATAGCGTGCTCTTATTTAACTATTTAACTAGATTCTGACATTAAAGGCGCGCTCTCCTGACCTTAAGGGAGGCCCCCTGTGATTGCGATAATTATTACGACCGGACTTGGTCTACGAATAAGGGGATATGGAGGCAGCTCCGCGATGGGTTATCCAATGGGCGCCAGAGGAGACCGTCCTAGGGGAGGTGTTGCCCCGTAGCCCTGAAATAACACTCTTTGAGCTCTTCGTCTAATACCACCTAGTTAAGCTTTGTGCTATTACGCTATTATAGTTCTTATTTATTTCCCATTTACGATTTAATATAGGGGTAATAAGAAATAAGGGAATAAGAATAGAATTAATAGAGAAATAAAGATAGCGGTTAAGATATGCCCCCGCGAGAACTTATCTCTGCCTATAATTAACTAATACTAATACTCTCTTAATACTTTTAATGCGCATTAAATTCCCACCTTGAGTATGACCCCTCTTTACTTTGTCACGGTTTGCTTATCTATCTGTCTCTAAGAACGGAAAATTATCCATGGCGCCTGTCCAGCTGAGCTGCACTCTTAACTACGTCCATGCCCGCCACTCTCTCTGCCCCGTATCTCTCGAGATGATTCAAACCAATGGGCGCCTTCTCGAGCGTTAGAACGGTCTTAACCCACTACTTTTCATGTCCGGAAGCGATCCCCCTTCCTGTTCCGGGGCCAACAGATCGCCCAATGTGTCTCTGCATCAGGTCCCGTTGGCTTCTATCTCACATTGTCCACACCTACCCAGCGAGCTTCTTGAGCTAACCCTGGTTATCCATTGCTCATTGTTTTTCTTCTTTTTGTTTTTCTTTTAATCTTCCATGTTTTGCCACTGGAGAAGTATATTATGGGGTGTTATCACTAGTAGTCGCCTTCCCCTTCTTCTCCTAATCTCTTTCTAGCCCAATTCTCATAGAGAATCCGCTTGGCAATCTCGAAATAGGCGACCGACATATAGTGATATATTACCCTGCTTATCCTTTCGTGTCTCACGCGATGGGTAAGGCTTCCTCCTCTTATTAGCAGCCTTGCTGACCTTGAGCCTCTGATAGAGACCTACCCTGCCTACGCCGTGGCCTATATTGCTCCTCTTGCCCCTGGTTACCTGGTGGATGAGGCGATTATAAGCGCCTATACTAACTAAGTGCTCTTATGGGAGCAATGGTGGCTATTTATCGCAATGAATTTTCCACTCTCGCTTAAGAGGCTTAATACTATATAGAGCTATTACCCCTAGGTTAAGGTCTAATGCTATGATTTTAGCCCTGACTATGCTATTGCTAGCTCTCCTGACTTCTCCTATCTAGAAGAGTACCCTATTTTACCCTTAATCTCTAAGTCTTTATATCTTAAATAGTTATTATACTCTAAATAGTTATCCTCTATCGCCGAGAGCTATTGTAGATTTATATTAACTCTTCTTAATAAGAAGAAATAAAAATAAAGCATTACTAAGCGCATAATAGCTAAGTCTATAAGATATGGCTTTAATTAAAAGAATAAGCTATAAGCTATAGATAAAGAAGGCCCGTAAGAATCAAAGAGCTATAAGATCTAGTATACTAATATTAATAATAGTATATCCCCCGAGTAAGCAAAGGACTAATATAGTAGGCAGGTTTAAGAGAGGAACTATATAGCATTTAATAAGTTCTATGTTAAAAAAAGGGAGGACGTAAGGAGGCTTAAGGCTAACGAGGAGGATATAGAGCGCATTAACTATGACCTCTTAAGCTATGCCGCCGACCTAACGCTCGAGGTATATAACCTTAAGAGAAAGCTCCTATAGTATACTGACTATAACTACTCCCTCATCTAGGCCTATATCGCTAATAAAGCCTACCGCTATATTTAGGAACTAGGCGATAAAAACTAGCCAGACCATTGCGGCCACTGAAGTATAAATATGCTACCTAACGGCATTCTTTTGCACGATATCAGCAACGTGACGACGACGACGATGACGACGACGAAGGCGAACCGGCATGATATCAATGATCGATCACTACTACTGTGTTTGTGATGTTGCGTCAAGGAAGGGAGTTTGGTCTAGGGAATTTACTTCGGGGGGGGGG
>JBBEOF010000130.1:0-11987 GCA_037576055.1 Fusarium sp. M6JPR69
GATTTTTAAGAATTATATAGCTAGTTTTAGAAATTCAAGATTTACTTATTTTAGCTGCACAGTATAGTGCGGCGCTCGCTTGTCTGCGGCGCTCGCATATCATGCACGTTATATATCTCTTATCTTAAATGACTTATATAAAAAAATTTTTTTTTAGCCATTTTAGGCTTAGCTTGGATTTTTAGTAGCTTTGTAAAAATCATGATTTAAGGTATAAATCTCTCTGTCCGACTCGCTTATGCGTCCGACTCGCTTATCATGTATGTTGCATAGATCTACTTTCCGCTCTCCTATTGCCAATTTGGACATTTTCTACAGCGTGTCGTGGGGTTAGTAGCAAGTAAACTTGAAAACAACTTCAAGTATTCAGTGTCCTATCTTCCGCGGCTAAAGCGAGACCTGCTATTATTAGCGAGGGGGTGTTAGTATCCCTTGAGTTGTGTTAAACCTCCCGCCAGGTCGCGGCAAGGAGGTGTAGCCAATTAAAATGCGTCATTCAAAAGATACCTGTCGCCCTCCTATTTTAGCCCGTGATAGAAGTACCAGCAATCTCTCGAGTTACAAATCACTACATCACTGCTCACGTCCCCAATCTATCACGAGGTTCCACCCATGTACCTCCTAGAAGATGGTGGGCATGTGGGGCCTCGTACGGCCGGGAGGTTCAACACAACTCAAGGGATAGTAAAGCATTTGTGCGCGGTATGACGTCCACTTTGTGCAGCGGAAGAGAAAGTGACAGTGCCGCCCCAATCTGATAAAGGTAGCCATTTAACCGCGCCATTCCTATTCATAGTTAAGCCAGCACTCTAGCATCCTTCCAGGAGAGTAAATCATATCTCCTGAGTGCGTGCGGACCTCCACTGTGGTAACGATGAGGGGGTATAGCCAATTAAAATGCACGAACTACAAGGTACAAAATTCCCATGCTAAATTATGTGGTGATAGAAGTCCCAGCAATATTTGCTTTGACATATCGCAACATCACAGATACGGCATCCGAAGGTGGTCTGACTACGCACCTTAGGCCGCTTCCTCTCCTTTTTTTCCTCATTGCCGCTGACCTCCGTAAGAGGGCTCCATTCCGAGGCGTTTGTTCTCAGCTGCCCCTGCCGACACCCTTGACAGGCTAGGCAGTCTGATTTGACATGACGGTTGACATGATTGATCTCCCGGTCCACGTGTTTACGCTGTAATTTGGCATCCTGTAGATCACGCTCGTCTCCTGCTCGGTAAAACTGCCTTGCCTGACTGTCATGACCGTAGGCGTTGAACAATTCGTTATAAATGCACTCTCGCCACTGCCTGTGATTCATGTATCTGTTCCAATTTGGCTGCCCGTGAAGTTGAGCAACATAGTTGTTAACAAGGACCACATCAAGGAGGAAGGTCCAGGCTAGTGCCTGCCACAGGCCCCGGCGGAGGGCATGATCATACTTATAATATGACCTCAGCTGGTCACCACGGTCAACATGGTTCATCTCGTCGTTGTAAGCAGCAGCCACTGTCGGTATGTTGATCATTGTGATAGCTTCGTTACTAAAAAAAAAAAAAAAAAAAAAAAAAAAAAAAAAAAAAAAGGTGTATCGGCTTGGCCACTGACTTCTTGGATGACGGCTTCTTCCTCTGTCGGACAACACGCTCATCGTCGGCGCCGGTAAACACGGTAGATAAGAATAACACAAGCTTATTGTCCTTCTAAGCGATTTGGTTGACCTATGGTTATAGCACGAAGACGAATTGGTAGGGGATTCTCAGCCAAAAGTGTCTGAAGTCAGTACCTGGTTGTCAGGGGTTGGTATCGCCTTGACGGCATTAAATTCGTACATTTTTTTGACCTTGCCGTCATCGTTCTTATCCCTGACTAATTCCTCGTGGATGCCGCTGTTCGTACGGGCTGTGCCAGTGGCCCCGTAGCCCTGCTTGCGGAGGTTGCGGAAGAGAGGTGGGGACGAGAAGAGGTTATCCACAAAGACGTGATATGTCGATTTTGGCAGTGTTTTTGTAAGGCCAATAACGACGGCTTGGGTCGAATTCACTGCTTCATCGTCGTCTTCTATATCGGGGGCTTTCTCTGCGGCCTTGGCTGAGACCTTCCTTGTTTCCCTAGGCCGGGCTTGTGAGGGTTGTGAGGGCTGTGATGTTAATATCTGTGTTGAAATTTCAACGCCAACGGCGCCGTGTTCTGCATCTTTGATATGCAATAGCCAGTGAATAAAGAAGCCCAGCTGGGCTATGACCCAAATCTTGAAGCCCACGGGGTCGGGCTTGCTTTTGATAGTCGTGATAGCGTCACTTCTGCCCGTATAGCGGGCTATGCACTCATCGATAGCTAGGTGGGACCCAGGCCGGAATAGCTGCATGGATACGGCTTGTATGTGCTCAGACCACTCTTCAACGCCTTGGAATACCCTCGGAAGTATTGCAGTCTCGTCAACTTGTTGAAATGAGCATGTTGTGTTGATTGAAGAAGAAGAAAGACTAGCGCTAACCAGCGAAAGCTATAGACAAGAAGACATCCACATCCCAGCCACCAATGGATCGGAATAGCCATTGATCCGTCAAAGCAACGGATCTCAACACAACTTGGGTGTGGTCAAAGGGGCGAAGGTGCCTGTGGATAAGTTGAAATATATCGTATGAAATGAACATAACAAATGAGTGCTCAGCGCGTTGAATGCCGGGCTTGGGGCTCTCCCAATAGCCTCGTATCTTCTTTTCCTTATGCACTCCCATATAAATAAGCACTGCAATCATCGTCATCACCTCTGAAGCCGTTGGACCTTCCCATTTATGGAGTTTTGAGGTTCGCTTCATTTCGGTTTTCCAGCTATCGATCCAGCCGTTCATTTTGAGCCACGAGACCCAGCTTCTCGTGTAGACGACCCATTTTTCAACGAGGGATATGGGGAGGAAAAGTTGGAATAGCTTCAGAGGCGTTGGAGGCAGGGTGTTGATATGAAATTTGCGTGTTTCCACTTGGAAGGGCTCGAAGCTCGTGCCTTGGTGTCAGACAATTGGCTCCACAGGGATCATTGATGGCACCAGTCAATTGATGAGAATTATCTGAGGAGCAAGAACTCAATGGCAAGACGCGTTGAGTCGTGCAGCTCTTTATACACAAATGAAAGTGTTGCCTGTTTAGGCAGTAGCAGCTGCATTGCAGGCAGCTGCGCTAGTGGGGCCAGAGCTTGATATGCGACACTTGGTCCTCTTCGGCCGGAAAAACCGCGGCCCGGGTTGAATCATTGGGTCAAATGCGATGGCTGTGCCGTTCATCGAGAAAGCTCATGTCATCATAGGGGGTGATGACCTGTATTTCGTCTAGAATTGGAGGGGAGCTCATTGATGAGATCAAAATAATTTGATGGTGTTTAAGGTATGAAATGGCATCAATTTCTTCTTGCATTGACTTTTCGTACCCCTCACGTACTTCCGAGGTGACCGAGATAAGTGGGGCGAGTGACTTTGCGGAGGTCCGCACGCACTCAGGAGATAGCTTGCGCGTATATTTCCCCGGCAGCGCAGAATCAACTTTCTTAGAGTACTTTCCTACTCCTTCTCCAATCAAATCGGTGTCATCTTTCTGCACTCTCATAGATCTTTCACGGGGTTCTAAGTTGGTAACGGCCCTTGCAATCATGAGTTGGTGAGGGGTCTTTTTGTCACCATGTAGTGGTTTCCACTGGTCCGAACCATTTCACGTCTTCGCCATTGGCTTTGTCATTTCAGAGAGGGCAGGACGAATGTCGAGGTATTGAGTGGAGTCTGGCCGGGGCCACTGGCAGCAAGGGCATGGCGATATGTAAATGGAGGCTGGCATGTCACTACGTTCTCTTCAATGGATGTACATTATCAGAATTAGACTTTGGCTTACGTATGCATTCGTCACACTCCTCCCAACTTTATTCTAGGGTTATATTGAAAGACTAACCGTGGCTGAGGCGACAAGCTAGTCATGACCCGGTCTATGACGAGACCATGGAACAAGAGCTCGTCATTTACTGAAGAACAAAAGACATGACGTCACCTGACGCGGGATAGACTAACCCGGGTCAACAGCGTTGTTAAATTCCAGCCGTCCGGCTGCGAAGCCTCTCATAAGATCCTTAATAATTCTTCAACGAATGTCAACTCACAAAATATAAATGGTTTTCCTAGCCAATCTGACCCTCAAGATCGTCACGCTAGCGATAAGCAGAGATATAGCAGTCGTCGGCAAACCGAATAATCCGACCTTCCGAAAGTCAAACGTGGAAACGATTGGGGATATTCAAGCCACCGTTCCGCGGGCAATTCAACAGCCAAATGTACCAGGGGTGGGTTTCAACCGTATGTTTCAGATATGGCTGGAGAATGTCAATTTTGAGGTATGTGCCAGCTCTATTCTGCTGGAACGGTAGGCTGTAAAAGCGACATAAGACAAGCTCTTATATCAGTGACAGACAGCAGCTGGTAATAAAGAAATGCACTGGCTCGCCGAGCAGGGCGTTCTGCTCGAGAATTACTACGCAGGTCAGATATTAAGATCTCAAAATGACCGCCCTGCAATTAACACTTCTTGCAGTCACCCATCCATCGGAACCCAACTATATCGCCGCCGTAGGAGGCGACACATTCGGCTTGCAGAACGACCGCTATCATCGCATTCCGGCTAACATCTCTACCGTCATTGAACTCCTCGACACTAAGAATATCCCCTGGGCTGAGTATCAGGAGGACTTTTCGTACAGAGATGCCCCAGGAGCTAGTAGAGATGGCTATGTGCGCAAACACGATCCGCTATCCTCTTACGATATTATCTCAAACAATCCAACCCGCATGGCTCGGATCAAAAATTTTACCAACTTTGAACAAGATTTGGCGGGTAGGAACCTCCCTCAGTGGGCATTCTTCACGCCAAATATCCGCAATGATGGACACGACACTGGACTTGCCTTTGCAGGCAGGTGGCTCCATGAGTGGCTTGGTCCCCTTCTGGAGAATGAGTACTTCGTGAACAAGACTCTCATAGTGGTTACCTTCGATGAGTCTAAACAGCACGACATTCCTAACAAGGTGTTCACGGTTCTCCTCGGAGGCGCAGTTCACCCGTCCCTACATGGCACCACGGACAGTATGTACTACAACCATTACTCCATGTTATCTACCGTGTCGGTGAACTGGGGTCTTCCCTCTCTCGGCCGCTGGGACTGCGATGCGAATGTATTCTCCATCCTGGCTAACAAAGTGGGCTATAAAAACACCAACATTTCGTATGAGGACTTGTGGAATGTGTCTTACCCCGGGCCGCTCAATGATGTACAAGAACTGCCCGGTTGGTGGCCGAGACCTGACACGGAAGCCAAGTGCGCTGCTGGCAGAGGCGTCTTGGGGTCAGTGAAGTCAGTTTGGGGCACGTCTGGGGGCTCATACAACTACACTAATGTTTATCCGTATGACAGCAAATACCCTGCCACCAAGGGGAACATTCGGGCTATTGGGGTTAATGATGCTTCTTCATCGATTAATCCATCCAATGCCGCGCCGACTCAGACTGGTCCCACTAGCGGAAGCAAAAAGTGCGGTTCTCTACCAAAGACCATCCCTATTTCCTTAGCATTGCTAGTGTCGGGCATTGTTATAACTACCCTTTTGTGATACGGGGTAGTTTATCCAGGCTCGGCGTCGACCGAAGTAATAAAGAATAAATGGTATATCTGTTAAATAGAGACAGTAAAGTTGTCTTAGGGGTTTAAAAACTAGGTATTTCGCAGAGGAAGCCGCGATGCCATACTTCGAGAGTATATGGAGAAGCAGGCCGACTCGACGCCCCAATAGTTCGTGGTTTCTGCGTAACAAGGCAAGTATATATACATGACAAATTATCACAGCCGTTGGCCCAGAGCCATGCAAGTTTATGTGCGCTATCAAACAACCACTTGGAGTATGCCCAAACTATCCCTGGAACTCCCCCCTAAGCATGTCTTGCGCGAACCTCGTCATTTTTGGAACTCACCAGATAAAAAAAAAGTGGTACTAGGAACGAATCTAAGCTTGTGCAGCTGTAGAATGTCTGTTAGTGATTATCTATGTCTAAGGAGAAAGAAGAGGAGAGCTTCGCTTGCCGTATGCCGCCTGATGTGCCCTTGCGATCAACTGGCGCGCCTGGGACTCGCTAAGCGGCATCGTGACGTCGCCGATCCCATCGACAAACAGGGCCGACGGGGTATTGGATATTCCAGCGAACGATGCGAATGATCCTGAGGCCTGGGTGTTCGAGAGAGCGGCGAGGAGTTCTTCCTTAAGACCAACACTAGGTGTTGGTGCTTAGGTTACTTCAGCGCTCTCGGCATCACTCTGGGAATCCTCGGGCTCAAAGGTCCCAGTAGTAGAGTCGGGAGCATTGGGTATTGGTTCGTGTTCGTCTGTCATGACGATGTTGTCGCGAGGCGGTTTAATGAGACGCGATTTGTAGCGTGATAATGCCTTGAGGAACGAAGTGGAACGAAGAGACGAAAAGGCTCTTGGGGCCTGCCCCCGCCGGGTGATTTCCGACGCATTTTGGTGTGAGCGGGGGGTTGATGTTACGAAGCGAAGTACCCTTTGTTCACTGGAAAGGCCACCGTGGAGTGAGTGCCCGAAGTGCCCTGCACGCCTTCCCCTGGGTTAGTCTGGACTAAAAAAAAAACGCTGGGCCTACCCTCAGAAAAGGGAGATGCAAAACACCGGAGCAAGGCATCATTGTGCCCTGCCTTCCCCACAAAGGAGCCCAGTCATAGTTTCGTCATGTCCTCCAACTCACGGAGGAAACCCACCGGCTCACCAATCCATCGCAGGAGCATCGTTGTCGCGCGAGAAGGAAATCCCTAACGCAACCCTCGCGCACAGGCACATGTCGCATAACATTCGTGTGACCGGATGTAACTATCCGGTTTCACATCTGGCCTGTCGCATAATCCTAACGACATGAGCTTAAATAGCTGTGCCCGAACACATGGCTGTTCGATTTCTTTTGTTCTTTAGATAATTCTCATCAATTGACGGGTGCCATCAATGATCCCTGTGGAGCCAATTGTCTGACACAGAGGTTTCCCCATACCTTCTCGTGGGCCTCCTCAGACTCGGCAAACAAGACAAGCTTCCACATCATGAGAACCCCTTGATAGCTATGAGGGATGACCTCAGATGTTGGCGCATGGACAAACTGTCGGTCTTTGGGGCTTAACTCAGCCTGCGTCTGTAGGGCAGAATCATCCCCTTCGGGGTCGTTGTGGCTGCTACTCCTATCGCGGCGGTCCTTAACCCACTTCTGCTTTGACTTCAGTAGGACGTTCGAATTGATGTGGTGGATACAGAGCTGCTGCTGTACATCGGGAAACTGATCGTTCAATGCGGCTTTCATCTGGTCGTCGAAATCGGTAATGATAACATCCGGTTGTCGGATCGAGTGCTGCTCTGTGAGCTGTCGAATACTCTCAGAGAGGAACTGGAACCCCTCCTGTCTCTCATTGTCGATCAATCCGAAAGCTACATTAAAGACAGAACCAAGGCACGTTTGTCCTGTTGCCTGGAACAATGGAAAGCTTGAAGCGATTGGTGTTGTATGTGTTGTCGAAGCTGATGACCTCTGGAAACCGCTTCCATATCTGGAGACAGTAGGAAAAAGTCCAGACAAGACCAACGAGGCGGTTCGGCTCATCATCCGCCCACTTAACGACATAGGGAACATCGTCCTCATCAAACAGCTTGATCAGTGCTGCAGTATGAGTGTACCCGTTCAATTTGTCTCGATTGATGAGAGCCCGAGCGTTGTAGATGTCCCT
The DNA here is from genome assembly GCA_037576055.1 of Fusarium sp. M6JPR69. Taxonomy (NCBI): domain Eukaryota; kingdom Fungi; phylum Ascomycota; class Sordariomycetes; order Hypocreales; family Nectriaceae; genus Fusarium; species Fusarium sp. M6JPR69. Next base: position 7,806 of record JBBEOF010000130.1, read on the forward strand.
CTGCGTGAGGGTTGACTCGGGGTGTTGCTCTTGGACCGCAACCCGTACGTCACGAGCCCGGATACCTACCCGGCGGCTTGTCGATTCAACAGTTGCCCTAACGGCTGTAGTGAGTCGTCTGTGGGAAGGATGCGCAGACGGGTTAATACTACGCCCATAGTTGTGTTGACTGTGCGCTGGGTTTGGGTGTTGTCGCGGTAGCCACTTGCCCTCTTGTATAGCTTCGGCAATCACCATCCACTTGCATCCGCACTTCCGAGACTTCCGTTTCCGAAGACCTGTGCCTCTACTAGGCCGTGGTTCTCCGTATCGGTCACATTGGAAAGAGTATCTCATCCTCCGACCGTTATAGGAGTAGGCATTCCTTCGGACAATACCAAAGCCATTCTCTTTCGCAAGATGTTTACCAAGTCGAATAAAGCTTCGGCTGACGGCGCTGGGTCGCCTGGGATCAGTGGGTTTGTGTCGCATATCACCGCTAGGTTCGTGCGACTGGATATGAGACGTGGCTCATACTTTGGGGTCGTGTATCCGGTTTCACATCCAACTTGTCGCATCAAGGATTCCAATCCTAACGACATGAGCTTAAATAGCTCTGCCCGAACACCTGGCTGTTCAATTTCTTTTGGTCTTTAGATAATTCTCATCAATTGACTGGTGCCATCAATGATCCCTGTGGAGCCAATTGTCTGACAGTTTGGGATCGGGTCTGGGGCGGGGGACGAGGAAATCCGAAGAGAAGATCTGTTCTCTTGAGGGGATGGTGTTTGGGTGGACGGCTCTCGAGGCGGTGAGTAAGGAGGAGGCGATTCGAGTGCATCTGAACTGAGTGGCGAATAACCCCATGTCTCTCGCCATTGGCGTACTCGTTCGTATGGCCAGGCGAGCTTGAGGGTAAGCCTCCGATCCGTCCCAATCACTTCTCGTACTAGCTTCAGGCCAGATTGAAACTCGGCCCGTGTGGATGACGATTGCTCTTGTGCTGATTGCGATGGAGAGGAGGAAGGCAGTGAGTGGGTTTCTGGGCCTGGTATGGGAATTCTGACTCGCTGCTGCCGTCTTCCTTGAAGTAGGAAGTCATTCGAAAGGTATATCTCGTGATCAAAACGGAGCTCCCATCGTGACTCATGAAGCCCTTGCGATCCATGGGGCTGTGGAGCGGTTGTAAAGGTCTGTGGACAAGATGCGAAGAGATTTCCGAGTGTATCTTCGTCGCCGATTCCGTAGTACGGGCCGATGCTTGTTCCAATGCTGCTCGCTGAGGGAGATCAACCGGTATTCGTGAGTAACGGCGGGCTGAACCTGGTGTGTTGGCTCTGCCGCTGTCGTTTTCGGGGGCGTAATTGATCACTAGGACTAGGACTAGGGCTGCGAATTCGGCGTCCTGGATTATTCTCTGAGCTGGAAGGAGACTCGGGTTGAGATGTGGCGAAGGTTCCAATCATTGAGGGTTGAGAGACAGTAGTGGATAGCTTGCTGATGGAGAGAGCTTGATCGCGTCGAGTCATTTACTAAGGTAAAATTAAGGAGAGCTAAGGTCGAGGTACTCGGGAAGCTCTGGCAGAATTCTGCCAACACTAACAGAAAAAAGTTTGACGAATCAGAGGCCCTAAAAGTCATCCCCCCTAAGGGTCATGCCCGCATATCAATTCGCCATGCCCCCCTATCAATTGCCCTCCAGAAACCGGAGCTTGATTGAAACCTCCATTCATTTACCGTACCTAACCTGGAACGACTTTGTGTATGCGATCGATCTTTCATCTAAAATGGCCTCTTCACTCGTATCGTCTCGGTTCGTCCCCCTTACTTCACGATCTTCCGTCGTCAAAGACCCCCCTCGACTGACTCCCGTGCTCTGTATCGTGGCCTGCTTGCCATCATTATTGACCGAGAAATTGTCCATCTCAATGATGTCGAATTGCGAGTACCCGGCCCGCTGCTGACGGTGCAGCTTGCTGTTCGATATATCGTAGGTGGAGGATTTGGATGGACCTGAGCTGCCCGCGGTGCCCATCAGAGTCGGTGCGAATCGCTTGAGGAACTTGCGGAAGGTAGGCATTGAGCCGCAGATTATGAAGAGGTTGACTTCGACAAAGCTGGAAAAGCACTGGTTAGTATCTTACTGAACTCTTCGTTGTCTGTGGTGAGCAAGTTGAGAGCAGGGGTCAGCGACTCACGACCAAACATTGGCGGGCGCGGCCACCCAGGGGATGTCAGTAGCCCCTAGGAGCGATGGCAGGTAGACCATGCGAACAATCGAGGTCGTTACGGTTCTGTACATGTCTGGTCAGCCACAAGGGTTGTCCTGCCCACAAAATATGCCCGATCAAACACAACGAGAGAAACCCTACACTGAGCCAATGCCAAACATGATAGCCGCTCCTATCTTCTGTGCAACCGGCATCTTCAAGCGAACAATCGTCGGAAGCGGTATAATGAAGAGAACAACATCAGACACGATGTTGGCAACCGCGATGGCAATGTATAGGACCGCCGTGTCGACGCATTTACCCGTAGCGAAAGCGTATGGATCCCAGGAGGCGCGAATGGGATGGCATCCGAAAAGAAGCAGCCCAGCAATGGTGATAGTATAGCTGGCCACCATGACGATCGCCGCCCAAATGGTTATCCTGAACCACTTCTGAGGCGAGATCTGGAGGTACAAGGTCAAAAGGGATGTCTTGGTGAGGCCATTGCATGTGATGAAGATGGGCGCGACGATGTAGGAGCTCTATTTTGTGAAGGTGTCAGGAGTGTCATGAAGAGTCGCATATCACTGGATTCCCTCGTGCGGTTGGCATTGAACGTACGAGCATGTGCTTCTCGAAGACTTCAATGGGCATCTCCCATGCATGGTGGCACAGTCCTCCAATCGATACAGACCCTTGAACGAAGACCTTTGTCAGTTTGAGAGCCGTTGAGCGGGCTTCAGAAGCAGGAGGCAAGCGTTTCTTACATATTTGCACACTTTGCATCACGACACTTGCAACCTTTCGGCAGTTTAGTAGATAATCCTTGGCCACGTCGGCACTTTAAACTTAGTCGTGCATTCTCACCCAAGCAAGAGAAATCAGGACTGTACATGGCGATTCGAGTTAGCTTCAGATTCTGGTCTCTGATCGGGTTCGCGCCTGACGTACGATCGTCAATCCTCAGACTACCGGTCAGAAAGTGCTTCGTGTAGAGCCTTTGAATTAGGCACAAGAAAGCCAGCGATCCTAGGACGCCGAATATGAGGAAGTGATGAAGGGCTTTCTGCTGTTGAGGGTTGCCGAAATCCACCACGTAGCCCTCTGGGGGCGGGAGAAACGTCGTCACGCCATCTGTTACCGGATAGCTGGCCATGGAGAGACCCAGGCCACCGGCAGAGAAATTTCGAGTGGGAAAAAGCAGTATGAAAGGCTCGAGCAGATTAAGGTGCGCTATTTGACTCGGCCATTTTGAATGTATTTGTGTGCTGTGTCGAGACCAAGTTTTCTCAAGTCTGGCGCAGGAAACCTCCTCCACCTCTGCCGGTACCAGAGAATTAAAGCCCGAACTAAGCAGACTGGGGAGAGGAGCACAAGGCAAACCTTATTTTTTGGGGGGGTTTTTATTTATTTATTTTTTTTTTTTTTGTTGCCTCGCACCAACTTCCTTCACGAGGCTAACGCCACTAACCGACAGGAAGTGATTCCCTTTGCCCCTCGTTAACAGGCTTGTCCCGAATCCATGCTTGCCAGTACCTCGATGTAACGTCTAGAGTTTGTTAGTTGCGTACGGACGTACAGGATCATTTCCTTAAGGTTCTGGGCCAATCGGTATTCTGACGCAGACTGCCACCTTGCTTTGCGATGGGCACAACCAACAAGCCGAAATCCATTGTACCGTAGGACGCCCTTCCAAGGTACGAGTCAGCCCCTGCATATTAAGTGCCGGGGAAAATTCCGTACCATGGGTCGGCAGATCCGGCCGGCTCCCCCGCCAAAACGAGGATCAGCCAGGGGATCAGCCGGCTTCCCAGGAGAGCAGTTCTGGGGACTCCGCCAGCCCGTGCTCGTATTCCACCCGCAAAGTTGCATGATGCTTATATTGAAATGCTGGGATGTCACTTGCGGGTCAAAGGTCTTAAGATTGCTTGTGGATAGAGTAGACCCTTCACTTCACCGAGAGAGAACAAAAAAAAAAAAAAAAAAAAAAACA
>JBBEOF010000131.1:0-11983 GCA_037576055.1 Fusarium sp. M6JPR69
CCCTAGGGGTTTATATCCCATGCGATTCCATCTAGGACTTTCAACTTTCAATCTAGGACTTTGTGATGTGACCCTGAAGTGAGGGGGAAGCTCCCAATTATTCCAACACCACCACCACTGCCGCAGCTACGGAAGGAGCTCGCCCTGACCCCCCCTCATCACCTCCTGGACAACGACCAGTCTCTATTGTCGAGTCAGCCAATAGGCTCGCACGCGAACGTGTAGAGGAGTATAACGCCAAACTGACAGTCTTCCAGGCCTTCTGTGCCAAGTTCGAAGAAGCTGCGCAGCAATTTACCACTGGACCGGAACGACAATTCGCCCAGCAGTTCGCCAACAGCTTTCTAGACTCCTGGAGCCGCGAGCTCTCCGGTGCTGGACCAACCCCCAAGCCTACGTACAGCAGCGTCGCTGCCTCACCTGCTGCGGCTGATCCCGGCCATCTGCCTCCCCAACGCCAACGGCAACAACAATACCGACAACAATCCGACGCCCCGCGTCGCCAGGGACGACCGGCGACTATCGCCCCACCCCGCGAGGACCTCCGCGTCTTCATCCGCTTAGAAGCTAGCGCCCCGGCCCGGACCCAGAGTTGCTACGCGATCCGGACCCACATCTGCGAAAAACTCGGCGCCATCTCAAACAAGATCCGGCAGGTATTCCCCGTCAGATCGGGATGGGCCGTCCAGACCGCCGACCCTGAGACCCGCGACTACCTCGTAGAGAAGCAGTCCGAGTGGGCGGCGGACCTGGGCGCCACGGCCATAGAGACTAACAAGACATGGTTCACCTATGTGATCTCGGACTTTCCCCGAAGACTGGCTGACTTCCACGGCAAGGAGGTTGACGTTGACAGTATTGTCAGCGATGAGATAGAGATCCAGACGGGGCTCAAGCCCGTCGACGTGCGCCCCTCGCGACAGGCCTCGGAAGACCCCTTGACCAAGACCCTGCTTGTGTCTTTCCTAGAGCCAATCAGGAAATATTGGTCTGTCTTTGGCAGCCGTCCGGCTAGATTTTTCGACAAAACCGACCGCCCCAGACAGTGCGGAACATGCTGGGACTACCATCCCATCCGGATGTGCCATAGACAGCCTCGCTGTCAACGATGCGGCAAGACGGGCCACGCCCTGGATGACTGTGTCGCAGCAGAGCAGTGCGCCAACTGCTCGGGCCCCCACCGGGCCAACTTCCACAAGTGTCCGGCTCGACCGAGGAAAGTGCACGGTGTCTTTCGCCGACTAAATAGGGAGCAGAGAGAACATATCCGGACGATAGGTGCTGAGACGTACCGTCAGCGCAACCCAGAACCGCAACGCGATACCAATACACCACAAGAACAGCTGGACGCTCACGCATCTAGCCCAACCGCATCAAGAGCGCCCTCATGCATAATGGTGGCTACAACCTCCGAAGTAGAGGAGGAACCGGAGCATCCCAGACCTGGCTCACCAAGGAAACGCCGCATAGTCCTTATCACCCGTCCTCATGACCAGGAATAGGTATCTGCAAACACTAAAGAAGGATAGACAGCCACTCAGGATCTTTCAGGCTAACGTCGGTAAGATCCCCCCGGCCCACGATTGCGCCCTGGCACTAGCCGATTCCGAACGATACGACGTCGTCCTCCTATAGGAACCATGGACGGCCTGCACAAGCTTGCAATGCATCACCAAAACACACCCGGCGTACGACACATTCGCGCCAGTCGACACATGGAACAGCAACGACACTCGGCCCAGAGTTATGACGTATGTCCGACGGGACCCAAGGCTCCTAGCGGACCAGATCCGGCCCTTTCAGACCCGAGACACTTTTTGGCTCAGGGTTAACGAAGTGACCATGGTCAACTTCTACCGCCAGAGCGACGAGAAGGACGCACTGAACAATCTGCTACGATGGCCTGTCCCGGAGCGCTGTCTCGTTGCTGGCGACTTCAACGCCAGACATCATACCTGGCAGACCGGACAGACTACCAACCGAGGACAGGACATCGCCTCCTGGGCCTCGGAAAACGATCTAAGCCTACTGAATACCCCAGATATCCCGATAAACCCACATGGAAACACCATCGACCTCGCCTTTACCAATATACCACTGGCTGAAGCCGCAATCGAGGACCATCTCGCGACCAGCTCTGATCACTTCACACTCAAACTCACCCTCCCCGACATAACACCGGTCCCGATGCAACCGGGCCGGATCCGCGTGACAACAGAAGACGAGCTCAAACGGTTTGTCGAAATCGTAGAGCTCGGAGCTACATAAATCCCCCTCGCAGACTCGTCCCCATCAGAGCTTGACGAGTTCGCCTCGAGACTTGTGAACCTCCTAATATCGGCGGCGAGAGCGGCCGGCTGACCTTCGCGGAAGGGAGCGCGTACTGCACCCTGGTGGACCGAAGAATGCGCCAGCGCCGCGGCCGAATTCCGCGCCATAAGAAGACTCTACCCCCTCGGGTTTAACCAAGAAGTCCAATTTGCCAAACGAGGCTTCCACCGTGTCGTCCGCCGAGCAAAAAGACTCTACTGGCGGAACCTCATCGATAGCTTCTCGGATAGTAGCTCTGTCTTCAAAGCAGTGCGATGGCTAAAGTCCCCAGGGGCCTTCCAACCACCACCACTGCAGGTTAGCGACGTCGTTTACGAAACCCAGATAGACAAGGCAAACGCACTCCGCAGGGCTGCGTTAGAGCGACGAACCGCAGAAGACGATATCCAGGACCCCTGGATCGAGGTGCACCCTCCTAGATCGATACCATTCCCACTAGAAATCTCCCTAGAACAGGCGCAGTACGCGACCCTCCATACGGGAAACACTTCCCCAGGATCAGACAACATCACAGCCAAACTCCTCGAGGCCGTGTGGCATATCATCGGGACGCATGTCCGCCGCCTATTTCGGGCATGCCTCACTATAGGCCATCACCCAGAACCATTTAGGGAGGCGGAGGTGGTCATGATTGCGAAACCGGGACGAAGGGACCTCACGAAGCCGCGGGCGTGGCGGCCCATCTCACTGCTCTCCTGCCTCGGCAAAGGGCTAGAACGACTCATTGCACGCCGGCTAGCATAGGCAGCCATCCACTACCAAGTCCTCCACCCGCAACAGGCCAGGGCACTCCCGAAGAGGTCTGCAACGGACCTGGTGACGGCCTTGATCCACGACATCGAAGAAGCATTCGCACGCAACAAGGTGGCCACATTGGTCACGATGGACATCCAAGGCGCGTTCGACACCGTCATGCGCAACAGGCTGGTTCTGCGCCTACGCGAACAAGGCTGGCCCGATCATCTGGCCAGATGGGCTGGATCTTTCATGGGCGGCCGATCTGCGCGTGTCAGATACCAAGACACCGTCACCCCCTCCTCTGCCCTCCAGTGTGGCCTCCCTCAGGGGTCGCCGGTATCGCCGATACTGTTTCTGCTCTACACGGAGCCCATCTACCGTCTAAGTAACCCCCAAGGCCGCTTCGGCTACGCAGACGACACAGCCATCCTGTTCACAGGCGACACGGTAGACGAGACCGCCGCTGCGGCGTCCGAGTCCATCGAAGAAATGATCCGCTGGGAATCAGCAAACGGTATCTCTTTCGACCCCGAAAAGACCGAAGTCATGCACTTCTCTCGCAGCAAACTTAGGTCCTCCCCGGCGATACGCCACGGCGACGTCGTGAAACAGCCCGAATCGGCCCTGCGCTGGCTGGGCATCTGGCTTGACAGTAGACTGTTGAGATCCATTGTTTAACGGATCAATGGCTATTCCGATCCATTGGTGGCGAGGATGTGGATGTCTTCTTGTCAATAGTTTCCGGCGGTTAACACCAGTCTTTCTTCTTCTTTAATATAACACAATATGCTCATTTCAACATAGAATGCCCAGCACACTTTCCTACCCACTCTACCGCTTTGTCTTGGCCAGATCAGGAGATCCAAGGTCTAATCAAATGCCCAGTCATCTGGCCCTCGCGAAGGTCGGCGCTCCGCTTTGCACCCCAATCCGAATACAATGACTGCAACCTCACATTCAACTTTGCCTCCCTCACCCAGTAAGCTGGCCCAGCGAGCGCGTAGTCACAGATAGCCACGCCGCTTCGTGGGGTGTCTTCTTCAAAGTCGATTGTCAAGCGTTGATCATGCGGCCGATCTCCCTCCTCATGGAAATGGAGGAGATCCAACGGTGTGTGACCGACCGCCGAGACGGCGTTGATATCTGCGCCGCGCTCATAGAGAAAACCGCCAACAATTTCGGAATAATGAAGGCTCACGATATGGAAAGGAGTTAGGCCTTGGGAGCCACCCTTTGCGTGGATCAGAGAAGGGTCCATCCTGTAGAAGTACTCGAGCGCATCGAGGAATTCGCCTCGACCAACGGTATTTCCTGAAAAGTGTAAGCCTATTTTGTACAGACCCTAGACAGTGGAAGGAGACCTGCCGATGAGCTTTTCATCTGAGGCAAGAATATGGAACACGTTGAGGCCGGTGCTAGTTACGATCAGGCTGGGCCTCGGATTAAGCTCCATGAGAAATTGTACTGGCTTCATTCTGGGAAGCACAGAAGCCAGCGTCGACTGTTCACCGTCGTCGATACTGTGGTCTCCCTTCAAGCGGTAGACGTCGTACGTAGCGCCTTTCCCTGCGAGGAAACGGGCCAGGTCAAGATAACCGTACTCCAGAGCGAGATCGAACGCCGTAGCTCCCCAGGGGTCGACGTAGCTCAGGATATCTGGACCTTTGCCGGCCCGCTCGAAGTATGAATATACCTGTGGAACCAGGGCCGGCTGGTGGTGCATCGCGTCGACGAGGAGGTTGTAGTCGGCGATGTCTTGCCGCGCCATCATGCGAGGAAGAAGGAAGTCGACTACCTCGGAGAAGCCGCAGTTGATGGCCCCGTGTATGGCTTCGATGCCGCTCAAGCTATTCAAAGTCTTCGAAACGGGCGTGCCAGAATTCCTCGAGGCGTCAACAATAGCTTGCATAGCCTCATCTTTCCCGTAGTAACAGGCAAGACCCAAGGCGTCGTGCTCCAAACCGCGACACACGTAAGGCAATTCGGCTGAGATGTCCCACTCCATCATCATTTTGATGATGTGTTTGTATGCTTGCCCGTAATTCCTGCCAGCACGCGTGAGGGTGACGGAACGAGGAGTCTGCATCAGCCGAAAGAATGATCGCGCCAATTCGTTCGCGGGCTCTGGCCTTGCCCTAGTTAGGTCCACCAGTGGCGTGGTGTGCTCGTGCTCCGCGATGGCATTCAACATTTCTGCGACGAGCTCATCATCGACCTCGATAACCGCCAAGAGAAGCGGACTGTCGGTTCCCGGTCCAATCGTCGTAAGTAGAGGATTGGCGCCGTATAGAAGCAACGTGTTGGTAGCGATTTTCCTTGCATCCGGAAGCAAAGGATCTTTGGTAAGCAGCGTATTCATCAGTGCGGTCCGTCCAGTGGCCTGACTCCTAGTATCAATACCCAAGGCGTGTGACATGCTCAGTATTCGGTAGATAACATCGGGAATGAGATCCGCAGGCAGGGAGGAAACGTTCTGAAGCGGACAACTGCCCGACCGGAAGGGAGGCTGACACAGCTCGTGCCTCCCTAGAAGATAGTCAACTACGTCGACAGAGCCCCATGCCATTGCAACATCCAGTGCCGTTTCTGACATCAAGCTGAGAGAGCGAACCTCGGCGCCGAGGTTCTCGACGAGAAACTTGATGTCCTCGAGGCGTCCAGCGAGGGCTGCGTAATGGAGGATACACCAGCCATTTTGGAGTCCGATAGATTGATTCACACCCGAATCTGCGAAGTACAGCCGGAGCATTTCCTGATTCTGGCCCCTAAGGAGCGCGCGGCAGTCCAGGCTGGTCTGCTGATTGAACGCTGCCAACAACCTCGTCATATGCTCGGCGCGGTATTTTGTGATGGCTGCATCGCACAAGGTTTTGGAAGATCCCCACAGGAAGTTTGCTGCGTTCTGTTTGCCATGATCTGCGACAGCTGTCGAAGCCCATTGGGCAATGATGTCGTCCTGAGCGAGGACGTTCAAGCCGCAATCCGGAAGCCCAAGTGCCCCTGAGAGGGCAATGTAGTCTGCTTGCGCAGAGGTGCAACCCCATTCGGCCGAGATCTTCACCCACTTGAGGGCATCTCGATCATTGCGAGCTCTCCCGAAACCCTCCATACATGCCACCGCGATTTGGTACCCAGAGTCCGCTGCTCGTCGCAGTTGGGAAGCCGAGACCACATCTTGGAGGCGCATGGGTGGGAGGATATGCTGCTGAATGGACTGCAAAATTTCCACCTCCTGGAGCAGATCGTTAAATATCTCTGTCTTGAGTCCGCTTGTCAGACTCGCTCGAAAGAGTTTGAAGCTCTGCCGGATCTTCAAAAGGCTGTTATTAGCAAAGAACCAAACTACATCTCATGGCGTAGGGATAGCGCATGGAGTGTAAGGGAATCTGTAGCGGAAGGGATTCCTGATTTACTCACATCAAAGACTCCAGGACTTAATTCTGCATTGGCACCAGGAAATGCTCGAGGTACCGCTGTACAAGGTCCTTGAGATCTATATCGGTGCTGAATATCAGTGTCTATGAAAAGGAACAAAGCACTTTGAAAGTCCATACCTTGCGCAGACCTTGGCTGCCTTGAAGTAGTCGCTTCCTTCCAACCTACCTGAAGCAAAAGAACGGAATAATTCTGGCTGAGAATAGTGGAGGAGGTTGTCCACGTGAAAGTTCCCCTGAAGCGCTCGCGCCCAAGGCTCGAGCAGATTAGTCGCGCCTTCGACGCGCCGCAGCGGGTCAACCTGCAGAGCCAACTCGAGAATATCATGGAAAATGTTGGAAAGTACTCGAGGATACATCTGATTTCTCATAAAATAGATCCTCTGGTCGTCTGCTGTGATGCCAAACCGGGCGGTTTCGAAATCCTGGACTGCCTCTTTTGCAAGCTCCATGGCGGCATCTGAGAGCTTCAATCTGCGAACCACCTCTGGGCTCATCGTGATGTCGTATTGGTGCACACGCCCGCGGTGAACGACTTGGGTAAAAATATCCCTCCCTTCAAGCAAAATGAAGGCGAAGATCAGCCCGGCAGAGTATATATCTATCCTGGGAAGCAGGGTCTTTGAGATTGGAGTATCTGAATAACATTCCGGTGCACACCAGAGAGGTGTCCAAATCTTTGGGCGGACCGTGTCGCTCGTGCTGTCAGAGAGGATAACAGAACCACCAAAGTCGGCCAGCATCGCGACGAACGGTCCTTGCCCGGTGAGCGCCTCGATGGCTACCTGGCCCGCTTCCATCACATTCTTGCAGGAATGGATTGGTCTTGACCTTCCGTGCCTTCTCCTGATAAGGATGTTTCTGGGCTTGAGATCACAATGTACGACGCCATGACGATGCAGCGCCTCCAGCCCGCAGGCTATGTCAAAGCACAAACTCATCTTGACCTCGACGAGCGTTTGCCGCCTGAAACGCAAATCTGCCTCTCGATAGAATGAGTAGAGGTCCCCGCAATCGCCTTCCTGGAGGACAAGATTCGGCTCCGCCAGGGCATGTCCGCTCCTGGGCGGCATGTGCGACACCCCGAAAAGGTAGACGATATTGGGATGAACGCGGAGGTCCTTGTGAGCCAAGATTCGCAGTTCGTCGGCGAGTAGTGCGAATGTGTTTAGTCTCGAGACCGTCCGAGTCTTATCCTCATCCAGTGGCATCAGACGCTTCACCGCGTAGTACTCGCCCGTCTTCTTCATGAAGGGTCTATACGCACGCAGCTTAAGAGGCGATATGTCGTTGAAGACGTTAAAATTCCGGCCAGGGACGTATCTGTGGACTTCGACAGACCCGTGCGATCCCTGGCCCGCGGAAATCGACCAAGGTCTATGGAGAGTCCTCGGTTTGAATGGCGGATTGATGACGGCGACGGCGGCCATAAACGATGATATACTGGTCACCGGCTGGGCGCTCCGCTCCTCGAGCCTTCGCAGGACCAAAGTCAGCTCGCTTTTGGCCGACCCTCTGCCCATCTCAGTTGTTGGTATCGATTCGGACGTGTGTCGATCGACAGTGTTCCATATCAGGTTCTCCTGAACGTAGACAGATTCCCCTTCGTCGTCCATTTTCAAATAGGAGGGGGAGTTGATAGCATGAATAGGGCTAGGAAAGCCAATTCGTATTCTGAGATCGCTCACGACAGGCGCCTGGGGTCATCTAGGTCAGAACAATTTGAAATCTGTTCAAATCCGTTGGGCCGAGTGAGGGGATTAGGCGTATGGCGCACGCCAATTTAGCTTCAGCCACCAATTTAACGAGGCCGCCTGCAGAAATATCGACCTGTGATGCCTCAGGCATCTCGAGGCAGTAGCCAGATACTCTCTTGCCTAGCCGGCCGAGGGCTGTGGAAGATAAGCCTCTTAACTTCTCCCACCTGCAACTTCCTGCAACGGCTCCCTCCCCCAGACACACGATAGCCTCTCTCTGCAGGGACGAAGGCTGCCATTGAACCCTCCCTTACATTCCTTTTCGAAGGCTAGTAGAACCAGGAAGCTCGTCGATAGTGTCACAAACAATGGAAGTCGCCGCCTTCGTCATCGGAACATCCGGCCTAATCAGTGTCGCCCAGACTTGCCTTCAGGTCGCTCGCGCAATTGACGGAATCAAGACTTTCAGGGAAGAGAGCGCATCCCTCTACGCGGAATACAACTTCGAGCAAGTCAGGCTGACCCTCTGGATCTCTCACGTTCTTGGCGTCACCTATTCGCCGCTCGCAATAGAGACGCTCCAGCTCGGAGACGGGCAACTGCCATCGATGCTCACCTCAGCTTCGCCCGTCAATCTGCAAGCTCCTCTGCAGAGTGCCTTGGGCGAGATCGTGATTATTCTGAAGAAGCTCAATAGACTGGTAGAGAAGTACGGCGCCACAACCGGCACGGGAGCCATCGCCTCTGCCACAGACAAGGACGTTTCCTTCGTCAGACGTGCAATGTTTCAGACGAAGATATACAAAGAAGGTGGTGCGGACGAGATTCAGAAACTGCTGGTACGGTTCAAGGACTGGAACGACAGGTTGGACGGCATCGTGGAAAGCAGAATGCGCCACCATCTCGTATCGAATATGCACATGCGGCTGCTGTCCTCTGCAGTGACAGACCAGCAGCTTGAGGTCATCGAGCATGCGGCGCAGAGGCCGCACCCGGCCCTCAGCGAGGAGGCGGCGTTCAGACGTGGACTTCTCAGCATAGAGCAACGACCGGATGGCAGGGTCAGCAACCTCAGGGTGCGGCCCGGCGATATTAGTCCCAACTCTCCTCCCGTGAACAACGGCGGGAATCTTAGGAAGATGGGGATACTTAAGAGCAACCCAGCTGGTAAGTCTACAACTCGATCTTGACACAGAACGTATGGCAGGTAGGATGACTTCTTAACTTCTAATACTTTACGCAGTTCGAGTATTACAAGAATGGAAACTCGGCCAGCCGAACTGGGGACAGGACGAGATATCCACGGTTGTCAGCAGGGCTGATCGGCTCGCCAGCATGCTGTGCTTGGAAAACAAACCAGGCCGACTGCGATGCCTCGACTTGGTGGCTTACGCCATCAGCGACGGCGGAGAGGGCGAAAGGAAGCGACTCGAATTCTGTTTCCTATACCGCCCGCCGCCCTTCGCAAACAGCATCTCCGACCCACTCACCTTACAGGCAGCGCTGATGCTGTCGGAACGGAGACGGCCGACGCTCCCCCAGCGGTTCAACATGGCGGCAATGCTGGCAGAGTCGGTCCTTGAATTCCACATCAGCCAGTGGCTGCACAAGGCTGTCTGCAGCAGCAATGTCCTCTTCTTCAGCAACAGCCAGACCAGCCAGCCGGACTTCTCGGCGCCCTTCATGGCGGGCTTCGAGTTCTCGCGGCCCGACACCGTGAAGGACCTGACGTTGGACACGTGCAGCAGCGTCGACTTCGATGTCTACTGCCATCCGGATCTGATTCGGGTACTTACGGAAGAGGGAGCGTCGGGGAGACCGAGGCACCGGAGGCAGTATGATATCTACGGGCTCGGCGTCGTCCTGCTCGAGATCGGATGCTGGATGCCACTGAAGCCTGTTCTAGAGTCCAGGAGGGCCAGGGGTCGGGCCAGCCATGAAGAGCTCCTGCTGGTTTGTATGACCTTGTTGCCATCGCGAATGGGGACCAAATACAAGGACGCCGTCTACGCGTGCCTCACCTGGCCGCCGGACGGCGAAAAGACCGGATCCGGCACGGCTGTGAGCGGGGATGCCGGCAGCTGTCGAAGGAACCAGATCGAGGAGTTTGCGTACACAGTTGCGAATGTGTTGAGCGAGTGCCACTGCCTCATGTAGTTCTAGCTATACAGATATGGACTTGCAGTATTAGCGTTCTCCTTTCGGCTGCATGTGGCATCGATAGTTAGTCGATGTCTCCGCATAAGAATATTATCTTGCCTTTGACGGTGTTACCCTGGCACCTAATACCATTTTTTTCTGGCCCGTGCACCTGACTTTCGATCTTAGGTTTTGGGTCAGAAGATAAGATTACTTAGCTTAAGGTATTAATTCCCTGTCGCCGCAAATAACTAGGAAGCGGCTTGATTGGCTCGATTTTAAAATTGAAGAGAATATACTGCATGATGATCCTACAAGGAGATGATCAAATTCAATCCGGCCTAGATACCTGCTGTTTCTCCTGGAAAGACGGAAGCTAAAAATAGCCTTGGTTTGGATCATCGCGCTCACATTCGTAGCATTGCTCCAGTGCCGTGTAGCCCGTTCCCAAAGCTTTGAAGGCATAGCTCCGTCGTGGAGTGGGCGCTAGGGTCACTGAAGGGATGGATAATAGAGGTTATTCCTTCTCTGAGGAAAGAGAAAATAGCCTTGGTCTATTGCCGTTTTCGGTTTTGATGCAAACCCTATGGAAAGCCCAAAAACGGCTTGCTTGACCGGCTGCAGCCATAAAGCCCCTCAGCACAGGCTGACTATATAGGGCTTGATGGCGGGTAGCTGACCACGTCGCGGTGGAAGCATAGGGCCATCGGGTGTTCTGGCACTTGTGACAGACTCACAAATGCAGGCGAGCAACTCAAAAGCGCTCAGCGAGTTACTTAGTAGTGCGAGAGAGGAATTGCGCCATGGCCGTGGGGGGGACCGAATGGGCAATCATTGGCTGTCGTATGTTTCCTCAGTTGTGAGGTGATATGTTTACCCCGCATACCCATGTCGGCATCAAGTTGTCGTTGGGCAGACCGGCCCGCTCCGCGAAGATCGCTGAGACCCATCCAGGTGACCTGTATTATCGATTCGCTCTCAACGAAAACCTCCTGCGGCATTAGGTGTTAGCTGTCACCGAGCTTCCTATCTCGCCTCATTATGAATACCGATGAGTTGTTTCGTGTACTACGGCAGCCAAAGCGGATAAAACCGGCAAGATGCGGCATTTTCTCAACTTATATTGCCAAGAGGTCATTGAACCATTGCTTCCTGAAACATAAGCCTGCAGCAACGCCAAAGCAGACATGCACTTTGCCAGCCGTCTTGCTCATTGCCTTTGTCGAGCTGAGGTGGCTAGCTGCAGGTTTACAGGGGCATCTCATTAACTGCGGTGCGTTCGAAGGAGGCCCGAGCGTTGATCATTGACCGAGTGACCTTCTTTATGTTTCAGGAGGCATAACCTGACGTGGCATTGGGTCCGGGAAGGGGACGTGATTCCGTCGTTATAGCCTGATGGATCTTGGCATTGTGGATCACACCATGCTCAGTGGGGCTCTGATCGCAACAGCGCGCCCGCTATTCACATAGTAATCGCGGACGCGCTGTTGCGATGTAAGCCCCACTTGTGGCTGGCCTCATTCCTGTTGCGTATGCCTCTACCCAGATTGTCACACGAAGTGCAACACAAGAGTCAGAGTGGTGTTACAGATCTGTTGCAGGTCCGACAGGTCTCGTATCACAGCCTCGTCTCGTCGAATATAA